>JAODAL010010159.1:0-106703 GCA_025379985.1 Phyllomedusa bahiana | reverse complement strand
AGGAATTAACAGTCGCCAAAACGAGCCAAAAAAAAAAAATTTTTTCAGCTTTTTTTCCCATTCATCTTTCAAAATTTCAATGCCATTTTAAGTGTTTTATTGAAACATTGTGCTACAAAAAAAAAGTCATCTTGACAACAGATTTATACATGAATCAGAAAAAATTGATTTGAATTTTGTACCTTTCCATTTTAATACATTATAATGTACTGACTTAACTGAAAAATATAAATGATTCATTTTAATAAAACTTGGTGTGTTTGTTTTTTATTAAAATTTATAGCGTCGATGGTCATGGCGATGATTCAGTAATGCTTACAAGGGGTTTTCTCACCACATTGAGCAGCTTTTAACATGTAGGTAAAGGTAAATGAAGACTATTACCAAATACATTGAAGTTTTGATTTTGCTTTGGTCAGGAGATAAAGAAGATTTAGGGCCACATGAATGAAAACGGTTTAGGTCTAAAACTCACTTTGTTGCCCATAGGTTACTATGGGCAAACAAGTTAGTTTTAGACCTTAACTGTTTTCATACATGTGGTCCTTAATCTCTTAGGGCACACAAGCTTCTCTGGTTATCGAACACCTCTTCCTGCCATCATTCAGTCCGTCCATGGTGAGTCACTTCCTGCAGAGTCTTATCTCTAGCAACAGAGTTTAGTTACCTAATTAAATAATAAGCTTTTAGTTTTTAGAGCTATGTAGCTTTGTATACTACACTTTATAAATCTCCAGTAGTCACCTCACTGCAACAGGAATAGCCAAGAACAGCAGAGCTGATATGCCAATAACTGCTATAGAACAACCCACAGCCTGAGCAGGAAGTGTGAGTCTAAAGCTGGCTATGGCTCTGTGAAAAATCATGGTAAGACAGCCACTTTAACCCCTTCCCAACATTGGACGCACTCATACACCCTAGCGGGAAGTGCATTCCCGCAAATGGACGTATTGGTACTTTGGAGGCATTTGCAAATGCAACATGGCACCCACCAAAATCTGCGTTCCAAAAGCCAAGTAGCGCACCCTCCCTTGCATGCCCTGTCATGTGCCCAAACCTCAATTTACACTCACATGTAGGGTATTGCCGAACTTGGAAGAAATTGCTTAACAAAATTTTGGGTGTTTTTTTCAGAATTCTTTGTAAAAATTCAACATTTTCAGCTAAAATTGCAGATTGTTGGAAAAAAAATTCTTCATTTTCACAGCCTAATGCTAAAAAAATTTGTGGGGTCAATATACTCGCTACACCCCTTCCTTAAGGGGTGTAGTTTCTAATATGGTTTTTTTATGGGTGTTTATTAAGTTTTAGCACCTTAGGGTGTCTGCAAACCTGAAATGGTGCCTAAATAAAATCGTATTGAAAATGAGACCCCAGAGTCCAGTAGGTGCTCCTCCTACTCTGAGGCTTGTGGTGGAGCCAAATAGTGCACTAGGGCCGCATATGGGATATCTCTGAAAACGGCAGAATCTGGGGAATCAATATTAAAGGGGTTTTGCCACGATCTCATGTTGACGTGGGATCCTCCAAAATGGGTATTTAATCACTTTTCTAAATATATGTGATTACAAAAAGTGAAGCCTGTGAGAGCTACAGCATTGCTCAGTTCCCCTTAGTTTCCTGAAAGTTTACATTAGACACGACCAGGACACTGACAGGAGCTGATCTGCCCGCTTTTTGTACTTCTTATCTGATGACAGGGAACATGAAGGAGCTTGCATGGGGCTGGGGAGAAAGTACAGTGTATGAGGTCTGCTGTATAGAGAATCCACTGTTGTAATGTTATTATTTGAGTAAACTTTAGAGACGCTCCCTGCTTCCTCGCTCTCTGCTCAGCAAACCTCCCTCTCACCCCTGCAGCCGTTCATGACTCAGCATGCTTTGTTTATATTCTCTCGTGAGCAGATAAGAGGTATGGAACTTACTTTGTGGCAAAACCTCTTTAAGTTGCATTTCCATGGTCTCATCTACCGTGTTTCAGTGAATAATGAATAAAAATTAAATATCTGCAAAAAAAGTGAAATTTTGAAATTTCACCTCCACTTTGCTTTAATTCCTGTGAAACACCTAAAGGGTTAACAAACTTTCAAAATGCTGTTTTGAATACTATAAAGAGAACCTGTCACATAGTTTTTGCCCCCCTGGCTGAGGGCAGCACAAGCTAGTGTCAGACCTGCTGTTTCCAGTGCTGTGTCCCTTATTCTGTAAGATACTGTAGTTTTCGTGTATTTAATGCTCAAATCTGCAGTTTTCAGCCAGAAGAGTCCTTCAAAGAGTCATTTTTTTTCAAACCCGGCCAATCGGAGGCTAGCCCCGCCCACCACAACTGACAAACCTATTACTTTGAATAGGTAGAAACATGTGAATAACTGTCAGTGGGCGGAGCTAGCCTTTTGTGGGAGGAGCTAACACCTGCTCATGAATAAGATTTGAGGGATAAATGCTCTAAAACTACATCATCTTACAGAATAAGGGACACAGCGCTGGAAACAGCAGGTCTGACACTAGCCTGTGCTGCCCTCAGCAAGGGGGGCATAACCTATGTGACAGGTTCCCTTTAAGGGGAGTAGTTTCTAACATGCAGGCCAAAAAAAGCCACGTTATATCCGGACTGGTCCCTAAAAAAATATATTGCAAATTTTCTTAAAATTGTGAAAATTACTACTAAAAAATGATGCCAACCTACAGTAGACATATGGTTGATGCTAGTTATAAACTATTTTGAGTGGAATAACTATCTGTCTTACATGCAAACATTTTTGAAGTTTGAAAATAAAGTTTGAAAGTAAATTTTTCTAATTTTTCACAATACTTTGATACTTTTCACAAACAAGGAATTTTTGGGCCAAAATTTCTCACTAACTTGAAGCACACCGTGTCACGAGAAAACAGTCTCTGAATCACATGGATAGGTAAAAGTGTCAAAAAGTTATTCTCACATAAAGTGACACGTCAGATTTAAAAAATGGGGCTGTATCAGAGAGGCCAAAACTGGCTCCAGCGGCAAGGGGTTCACTGGTGGCCCTCGAAGGACAGAAAATATACATGGTACAGTTGACTCCTCTACTATAGTGATCAAGCTCCTCTAGGCTCTATACTCTTCTTGCCTTCTTTCTACTCTGTTATGGGGACACTTTGGTATTTTCCTATCTCTAAAAGTTGTGTTATAGGGACATCAGAGACAATCTCTTTCTAAATGTAGTCCTGGGGTACTCAGCTGATCACCCTCAGTCCTGGCACCAACAACAAAACTAATTTTGACAGCAGAACCCAAATGGTTGTCCAAGTAAGTAAGTAACAAAGGCACCTTCAGTCCACCAGAACTAGAGCTGATAGTACACATTGGCTCTCTGTTCTCGCTCATAAGTCCTGAGTCTTAACAGGTCCACCATATGTCAGCCACAAAAACCCCCCTCAAAGATCTCATCTTCCTTGAGAAGACCACCCCTTAAGAAGACCACCTTTCTGTGCAGTTTTGGATGTTAGCTTCATAGAGGTTACACTGTACAAGACTGTAAATGTGTGTGCAACTACCCTTAGTCTTGGCTCTAGCTTAATAGTATGTGTGTCCCTTAGAGGAAATCAAGCTCTTGATACAAGACACTCTACAACATTTTGGGCCACATGTATGAAACCGTTTTGGTCTAAAACTCACCTTTTTCCCCATAGAAACCTATAGGGAAAAAAGTGAGTTTTAGACCAAAACGGTTTCATACATGTGGCATACATTGACCCCAACTGGTTTAGTTATAAACAAACTTCTTATAATCAATTTTATTACTACTACCGAAAATGGAAAAACTCCACAATTGGGGCAAAATTTATAGATTTATATGCATGATTTGTGGCCACGCACCCCAAAATAATTAGGCACACGTGGCATAGTGTGCTCAACAAGGTCTGATAGACAATTTTGTCCCTATATGGCTGGTATATATGTGCACCAATATTTTGTACTAATATGTGGCTCATTCTACTCAGGGAATCTCCCTAATCCCGTCCAACTTCTAATAAACCTCTGAAATGAGTAGAAAAAATTTTTTTTTACTAACCTGAGACTCCACACTTCTATAATAGGGATCAGTGGCCACCTTCTCAAGGGTTGGTCCTACAAATGAATATAAGCCACTAGATCTTAGGCTGCAATGCGAAAAACACTCTTGAGGGGGGTGCAGGGTAGTGACTGATGACAATGACTGATGCTAGTCAACTGCCCAAACAAGTTCAGATCCTTAAGGGAGTTTTCGCACTACAAAGCTTAGCATTCAACTTGTAGGGAACAGTAAATCAAGACTTTTTTCAAATACATTCCTCTTTTGATTTTTCTCAGATCAGTAGACAGAGATTTTATCTGCTCTGTGTGCACACAGGTTTCATCCTGCTCTACCCTTCTCTCTATGCTCTTTGTCTCATCTGAGAGCAGGTAGTGAAATTACCAGGACTGATGGCAGCCTGAGAACAGGGTGTGTTATTAATTACTTTTGATTGTTCACTTTGAGCTCTGAAGCTCTCTGCACTCTCACGTCAGTGCATTTAGAACACTTGTGATCATGGAGCTGATATGCCAATCACTGCTTTAGAACCACCCACAGCCTGACCAGGAAGAGTGATGAAGCATAAATCTGAAGCTGCCCATGACTCTTGGAAACAGCATGGTGAGACAACCCTTTTAACTTAACATAGTAACATGTTTTGTAAGGCCAAAAAAAGACAGACGTCCACCCAGATCAGCTTATTGTGCTGCAGTGTTGATCCAGAGGAAGCCAAAACCTCCCATGAAGTAGAAGCCAATTGTCCTCATTTTAGGGAAAAACTTACAAAAAAAAATTCTATAATATTCAGTAAGGACTATCTAAAGAGAAGTTAGGAAATCTTAAAGCCCTTAGCACCAATCTATCTAAACCCAATGCAGTGGAAATCCATCCAATGACATCTATTTTCTCACTTGAAGCACAGCTATGACGTGGCATGAGTGTCCAATCAATGGACATCTGACTGCCAATTGCTAGCCCTCCTGGTGGCGTCGCTCTGTTTGTTCTTGAAGTCTTAATGGCAGACCTATCACATTCATTATCTAACCTTCGGCTCTTCAGATAAAAAAGGACAGAATCAACAAATGGTAAAGGGATGAGGCAATAGGAAAGTGCTGCTACCAAGGTTAGACTGGTCCACCAGAGTATCAGTGGACCCCCCAGTGGACCCAGTATCTGACACGTTTGTGGGGTGGTGTATTGGCGGCGGGGCTACTGTGGGTTATAGGCTTTCCTCAGGTTGCCTTTAAGGCTAGGGAAAGGGGAGGAGAGTCTGATGTGTTGGGGTAATGAGTTCCAGAGTATGGAGGAAGCACGAGAGAAGTCTTGGAGACGGTTGTGTGAGGAGCTGAAACCGGGAGAGCAGAGAGGAAGGTCCTGTGAGGAGTGGAGATTGCGTGAGGGGAGATATCTGGAGATTAAGGCAGAGATGTATGGAGGGTAAAGGATATGGAAATAAAATTATGCAATGTCTTAACCATTGTGCCAGTTACAAAATAAGCAATACTAAGTTGATATAGATTTGAAGGCCAGATAGAACTGCAAAGGAGCAAACAGTCATGAAAAGGACTGAAAAGGTTGAGGTGACCTTATCTTACCTTACTTTGTCTACTATAGCCCTAAACAACCTAAGCACATGCCTAGTGCCATGAAAAGGGTGACCTTGTCAGGAACCCACCCCTAAGCGGGCTTTGGAATGGGTGTGGAGACAACTAAGGCTTGGTGCACATCTGTGCAGAAGGTTCCGTCACAGAGGTAAAAAACTGACCCCACGGGAACCATTCACTATGGACAACAGCCTGCGCTATTTTTTCCATCTTAACTACGGACACTACGGCAGAAACCCAATGTACCTATTGTAATTAATAGGGTCCGTCAGGCGCCATGTGGGTGTCCATAGAGAACAAATCCTGTGGGGTCAGTTTTTCACCTCCGTGACGGAGGTTCTAAATGGATCCACCAGCGCAGATGTGAACTAGGCCTAGGACAGACACAACCTGATGCTTCAAGTACTTAAAAAGGGGGACTAAAGAGTACTGAATAGCGTGCTTACCCCTTATTTTGCCAACTATTTTAAGGAGTTGGATACGGCTTTAAAGAAGGCAACCTCAAATGCTTTATTAACTTTATTACCGTATATACTCGAGTATAAGCCAACCCGAGTATAAGCTGAGGCACCTACTTTTGCCACAAAAACCGGGAAAGCTTACTGACTCGAGTATAAGCCTAGGGTGGAAAACGCAGCGGCTACTGGTAAATTTTAAAAATAAAAATAGATAAACCAATAAAATTACATAGGCAGGTATAGGCAGTTTAATGTCCCCCATAGGCTGGTATAGGCAGTTTAACGTCCCCCATAGGCAGATATAGGCTGGTATAGGCAGTATAATTTCCCCCGTAGGCAGATATAGGCTGGTATAGGCAGTTTAATGTCCCCCATAGGCAGATATAGGCTGGTATAGGCAGTTTAATGTCTCCCAAAGGCAGATATTGGCTATATAGGGCATTTAATGTCCCCCATAGGCAGGTTATAGGCATGTATAGGCAGTTTAATGTCCCCAATAGGCTGGTATAAGCAGTTATATGTCCCCCATAGGCAGGTATAGGTCCTCATAGGCAGGGTATTGTAACGCAGGAGTGGATTCGCTGGACCACCGCAAGCGATGATAGCTAAGCCACGCCAGGGAACGGAATCTAACTAGCCCCTGGTTTACACCAGAGCCCGCCGCAAAGCGGGATGGACTTGCTGCGGCGTGAGGCTACCAGGTCGTTAACCCCTGACGTGACTTGCTTGCGATGGCGGCCGGGGTACAGCGTGGGACAAAGAAGTAAACCAGAGACGTTGTCGGGGACAGGCCGAAGATCAGGGCAGGCGGCAGAGGTTTCGTGGTCAGAGACGGGCAGAAAGTCAGGACAGGCGGCAAACAGGCAAGGCAGGAAACGTAAGCAAGCGGACTGGTAACACGGGTAATCAAGACTGAACTCCAATACTCTCTAAAGCACCAAAACACACCAACAGACTGGCAGAGAGTGCTGTGGGGCGTATACCTATATATAGGGCCGTGGCCGTCAATTACCAATTAACGGCGCGCTGGCCCTTTAAATCCGGACCAGCCGTCGCCGCCGCACCTTAAGCAGGGTTATGGCGCGCGGCTGTCAGGTTTGGACACGGGAGCGGGGACTGGAAAAAAGGGGGTTTTTCCCAGGCAGGGGGGAAAGGACAAGGGCCCTGCGGGCAGCCGGGGCACCCCCCCGGGAAACCCCGGCGCGCGGGGGGAAGGGCCACGGCGACCCCCGCAAAACCCTTGCCGGGGACAGGAAAATGGGGCAGGTAAAAAGGTCATTAAAGGCGGGTTTTAAAAAAGGCGGGTATAGGTCCCCCTAGGCAGGCTAAGGAAGGAAATTTGGGCCCCCCATGGGCAGGCTATGGGCGGGGTATGGGGTTCCCCCTAGGAAAGGTTTGGGGCGGGGGAATGGGGAAAACGGGAAAGGAATGGGCCCCCCCTAGACAAGCTATAGGCAGATATTCCCTGGGCCCGGGCTAAAATTCAGGTAAAGGCAGGCTTTTAGGCAGGCATAGGCCCCCCCAAAGCCCGGGCTATAGGCAGGTAAAAGGTCGGCTAGGAAAATGCTAAAACCCAGGTATAGGGGGCTATGGGAAAGGGAAAAAGGGCCCCCCAAAAAAAGGCCCTATAAGGCGGGTTAAAAGGGGTCCCTAGGCAGCAATAGGCAGGGAAAAGGGGGCAGGAATAGGCCCCCAAAGGCGGGCTATGGGCAGGTATAGGCTAGTTTTAAAACAAAAAAAAACCACTTACCGGGTTTCCCCCGCAATTTTCCCGTTTTCCCGGCGCGCTTCCCCGGTCTTTCTCGGCACGGCGGGTAAATGTAACACCGCGAAAGGGGGCAGCGTAAATGAACACCTCCCCTTTGGCGGGGAAAACCCCCGGACAGCCGCAGTGTCGGGCCCCCGGCCGGGAGTCCTCTGCAAAGCGGGACGCTCGCCCCTCTGTTTCCCAGGTGGTATCTTTTCCCTCCTGTATCCCTTTCCGGGAGTGGGTCGCAAAATAGGTAAAGGGGAAATTCGCTAAAAGGGCCCCGGGGAAACCAGGGGCATTTGGCCCTTTTGGACCGGTCGGGCCGACGGGGGAAATTCAGTCTATATGCGCTCCCTGGGGAAGTCGCATATAAACTGAACATCCCTTTTGGGTTGCGGGGGCCCAAACGGGGCGCCCGGGGTGCCGACGTAAATCAGTATAAGCCGAGGGGGGTTTTTTTCAGCACAATTTTTTGTGCGAAAAACTGGGTTTTAAAACTCAAATTATATACGGAAATAAAAAAGAATTCAGTTTTTTTACTTAAAAGAAGATAGTGTGAAAACCCATACACTTTTGTATAATTAGATTACATAGCAAAGGGTTTGGGGATTTGGGGGGGGAGGGTAACAAACACATAAAACATGCAAAAAGTGAGACAGAGAGCTGGGAATTAGTAATAAATCAGGGGGTTTGGAGGGGGGAGGGGGGGGGGTGTAGAAATATAAAAAAAAGACCCAGGGAAAGGAAAAAAAACTGAAAAATCTAAAAATTCCCAGCTAAACCAAATCCCAAAGGACCCCTGACCAACAAAATTAATGAACTAGAAGTTTTAAATTTAGCTGAAGAAAAAATGAAAAATTTGGGGATAACTGAGACGGGTTTGGACGAGAGCTACGACGGGGGCGGTTAATTTGGGTCGGGGTTTTACACCCTATTTAGAAAGGGAACCCTAAAGACCAAAGGGGAGGTGCTGCCCTCTAAGTAAAATCCTTTCTGAAGCCAAAAAGCGGGAAGATATAGGTACAGGAAATGAACAAGGGGAAAAAAAATTCTTTTAGGGGGAAAATTTATACAGGGGGGTAACAATAAAAAATTTTAAACTAATGGGGGTCTGCTATAGGCCCCCAAATTTTAACAAACCCAGGGAAGGGATTTACCCCCTCAGGCAAATAAAGGGGGCGGCTAATCAGAAATAGGTTATTATTAGGGCGACTTTAATTTATCCAACTCAATTGGGGGAATTTCCTGAAGTTTGTAGCTCTAAAAAAGGAAACAGGTTTTTGTCAAAAACAAAATGATAATTCCCTTTTGGCCAAATGGTGGCAGGAACCGACAAAAGGGGAAAAGGGCCCTTTTCTAACCTAATATTAACAAATAACCTGACAGAGTAAAAAAGGGTTCGGGTTTTGGGGGGAACCTAGGAAATAGGACCATAATTTTAAAAAAATTTCCCCGTTTACCCTTTCCCAATAGGGGTTTTTTTTATAAAAGGACCAAAAAAAACACTGAATTTTGGGAAGGGGCAAAATTTTAATTCTGCTTAGGGGGGCCCTAAACCAAATTGACTGGGCCCAATGTGTTTAAATAGGGCAGAACTAATAATAAAGGGGATATTTTTAAAAAAAACCTAGGCAAACCACTTTTAGGGGTACTTTACCTTATGGAAATAAAAAAATTAGAAACGGGAAAAAACCCCTTTTTGGATCAACGGGGATGTAAAAAGGCAATAAAAAACAAAAAAAAGGCATTTCCCCTTTAAAAAAACCCGGGGGAGGTATTGAAGAGGCACAAAGGAAGGGCTATGGGGGAAAAAAATAAAGTGTGTAAAATAAGATAAAGGAAGCAAAGCTGGGGGAAAGGAAAGATATATTTCAAAAGGGAAAAATAAAACTAACCCCCAAAATTTTTTTAACTATATAAAAAGTAAAAAGATTAAAACAGAAAAAAGTTTTTCCCTTTTTAAAAATACCCGGGGAGAGACAGTAAGGGGGAAAGAAAAAAAGCAAACGTAAAAAAACACTTTTTTTTCCACTGTATTTTTCCCAGGGGGGATGAAAACCTTTCCTGTTAAAAAGAAAGAAAGTGGTAAACTCCAACTTAAAAAATTTTTTGTCTAACCCCGGAAGAAGTGCAAACTCCGTCTTTGGAAGATTAAAATAACAAATCCCCAGGGCCCCCGATGGGATACACCCCCGGGGTCCCCCAAAAAGAGTTAAGTGATTCATAATAGGGCCCCTTTTCTTAATATTCATGGGGCTGTCTAATAACGGGGTATTCCCAAAAAGGAAATTGGGGCATAGCCAAAAGTGGGGCCAAAATTTTAAAAAGGGGGGCCCAAAAATGATTCCCGGAAACAAAAAAACCAGTAAGCTTAAAAACCCCTTTTTTTAGGGAAAAAATTTTTAAGGGTTTTTTCAGAGATTCTATCCTGGGGTATCTCACTAAAAAAAATAAAAGTATAAAGCCGTTCCAGCAAGGGTTCATGAAGGATCGGTTCCCCGTCAGAAATAAACTATCACTTTTATGGGGGAAAGGGCCCGGGCTTTGACGGATCGGTTGAGGGACTGGGGTGTCCCTATATCTAATTTTTTTTTTTAAAACATTTGATACGGTGCCACATAAAAGGTTGGTAAATAAAATAAAAAAAGCTTGGAAATGGGGGGGAAAAAGTGTTCAAGTGGGTTTAAGGGAACTTTGGGTCACTTTATAGAAAAAAAAGGTTTGTAAAAAAACGGGACATTCTCAAAACTGGGTCGCTGTTACTAGTGGGGGGAACCCCAAGGGGGCATATTGGGCCCCATCCTCTTTAACATTTTCATTAATGAAAATTACACAGGGAATACACCCGTAGAATATCGATCTTTTCCCGGGGCAAACTAAGCTCTGTAAAGTTTAAACAAAACAAAAGGGTATAAAATGTTTTTTACAAAGGGGTCTTGATAATTTGGGAGGCCTGGGCAGGGAAAAGGGGAGATGAGGTTTTAAAACTGATAAATGCAAGGGTTTTTCACATGGGGGAAAATTTAAATTTCCCTGACATGAAATTTCTTTTTAAATGGAAAAAAAACTGGGGGGAAAAAAATGACATGGAGAAAAGGGCTTGGGAAAACCTAGTGGACAGTAAACTTAATTGTAGCACCAATTTCCCGGGATCAGCACCAAAGCAAATAGGGTCATGGGGTGCATTAAAAGGGCATAGATTTCCATGATTTAGGGAAAATTATTTTTCCCCATTAAACAATCACGGTTTGACCACAATTTGGGGAAAATTGGGGTACAGTTTTTTGGGGACCAGTGCACAAAGGGAAAAACATTTTTAAGCCTTTAACAGGTACAAAAAGGGGGGCAACAAAAAAAAATAAAAGGGCTGGGTGGGCTACAGTACAAAAGAAAAAATTGGCAAGATTAGGGTTTAAATTTTGTTAAGAAAAAAGGCTTCGGGGGGACATAACAAATATGTTTAAAAAAACATCAAAGGGCAATAAAGAATCTCTCCCCAAATTTAAATTTATACCCAGGACTTTTATCAGAACAAGGGGGCACCCTTTACGTCTTTAGGAAGAAAGTTTTTTACATAAAAAATAGAAAGGGATTCTTTAAATTTTAAGAGCAATGAGATATGGAAAATTTTCCCGCCAGAGGGACTGGTCATGGTGAATTCAATAACCGAGTTCAAAAAAGGGTTTTTGGGTCATTTCGGAGCGTAATAATATAACAAGTTATAGTGACTAGGGTTAAAGGGGAGGGGTCCCTTGATCCAGGGGGTTTTTCGATTGCCAATTGGGGGTCCCGGAAGGAATTTTTTTTCCCAAAAAAGAGGACCCAAATTGGGTTCTACCTCATTGGGGGGTTTTTGCCTTTCCTCTTGGGTCAACACCTTAGCCCCAACAGGCCCAACAGAAAGGACGACTTTTCCCTTTTTTTTTTGGCCTTTAAAAAAGATGAAACTATGAAACAAAGAAAGCCCCATATAATATTGATTACAAATTCTTTCATTACACCTTTTATAAAGGGTCAAAGCTTCCCCTCAGGAATCTTAAAGCAAACATTTTTTTAAAAATTATTATTAAAATTTTTTTAGAGCGCCCTTGGGGTTTCCCGAGCGCTGTACAAAACGGGGTTTCATACATAAAAAAATAGGGCAAATAAGTACAAGGAAAACAACTTAATAAATAACTACTGGAAAAGGGCAAGAGGGGGTCCCTGCCCGTAAGGGGTTACAGTCTAAAAAGGGAAAGGGGAGGGGAAAACAGGAAAAGGGGAGGAAGGCCCAAAAACATGTTTCTGGGGGTGGTAGCAAAAAACGGGGTTAATGTTGGGGTTTTAAAACAATTCCGAAGAGAGGGGTTTTTTAGGTTTCCCTTTTTAGGGTAGTTTAGAGTGGGGGAAAAGTCTACGGGATCCCCTGGGGGAATGGGCAGCCCAAGATAGAGAAATTCTTGAGATCAAAACTGGGGCAAATGGTGTCCCCTTTTTTTACAGGGAAAAATTCCCCCAGGAAAACTTATAAGCAACATCTATCGGCATCAAATGGGAGAAGTGGGCAAGCGAAGGGTAGGAGATCCCGGGATTTCCTCCCTTTGGGCGGTTTAGGCCTCCCCCTTTTTCGCCCAAAAGGCCCCCGATAAAATTCCCTTCCCCCGCACCCCCTTTACCAGTTTGTTATAAACTTAACAAATACCTGTGTAACCAAGGTTTTCAAAGCTAACAGATCAGTAATTTTTTTCCCGAAAAAGGCCCCCCCCCCCCCAAAAGGGCCCGTTCCTTTTAGGGTTTAAAAATGGGACTTTGGAAAAAAACCATCAAAACCGGGAAGCTGAACAAAACCCCCCGGTTTAAAAACCATTTAACACCTGAAAATTTCCCCTCCTTTTTCCCCTAAAAAAATTGCTGGTATTTTTAAACCCCACTAACATAAAGCTATGTCCCACATGGTAAAAACATCCCCAAAACAAAATATTTAGCAACCTGATAACAGACCTATGGGGTAAAAGGGTTATGTGGGCTCTCAAATAAACATTAAACCCGGAAATTTTTAAAAATTTTCACTTAAAAATTAACTATTACCAAACTAATAAATTTTTTAAAAAGAAAACTGTCAATAAAGGATTCCGGGTGGGCCCAAATTTATATCTTAGGGACTACAATTTCCCCCCTTTACCCTCCCCTAATCCATATTTTTATTTTATATACAACACCGTAAACCCAAAGGGAAAGGGTTCAGCAGATGAAAAACATTGGGAAACAGCAAAAATGAAAGCAAAGCCAAACACAAACAAAACGAAAAACTCCTAAAATATAGCCCTAAATCAGGGCGAAGGGTACAGGGGGGGCGCGTAGCAGTCCTAACCCCGAACCCCCCAGCCTGGGGGGGCCCAAAACCCCCTGCCACATAAAAAAGATACCAGCATTTTAAATTTGGTTTCATGGTTAAATGGGGGGGGCCCCCTTTTCACTTTTCGCAAAGGCCCCCAAACTTTTTAAGTTAAAACCTCGGCGTAAAAAACAAGATCAGGTTTAAACCCGGAAAAAAACCAATCCCCCCCATTTACCATTATTTTGTGTATGTGAACGACGTCCCTCCCCGTAACTGGGTCATCTGGGACTGCAAATCCGGGCCCTGATCTGACAAGTCAAAACAAAAAACATACAATTATAACAAAAAATCTAAAGTCGCTCTATTCGGGAAAGATAAGGGTTTTTTGATAAATTTGTATATTTTAAAAATAAATTCTTCCCCAAGGCCCCACTGGTAGTATTTATTGATCTAGCACCCGACAAGATAACCTTCCCTACAGCCCTTTCCCGCAATATGCAGCTACTGCAGGGGATCCTACAAGCATAAGGGATAACCCTAGAATTTCTGACTGTCAATATGGACTCCGGATGGTCAATACCTTAGCACTACACCCCTATGAAGATCCTAAGTATGGCCCATGGTGGACTGTTACTGTAGTTCGATATACTCGCCTCAAATTAGGCTAATGACCCCTGGTAAGGCTGGTGGCTGAGGGTTAGGTATAATGAAAAAGGCACAATACAAAGTCTATGGTATGGCAATGCCTAAGAGACACGGCTAGCCTCTCAGCCATAATACGCACACCATGCTGGTAGGGAAATATAGGGTCACCTCAGCTTTTTCTCTCCTTTTCTTGATTGCTCATTTGCAGTTCTTTATGGTCTTGTGTAACTGGCACATTTGTTGAGACATTGTATCATTGTATTTGTAGTATTATTAAAAGTTATATTTTAATGTATTACTCTATTTTTGCCATATCGTATCGTAGAAATTGGTGTTGAATTAAGTAAGTACATACCACTTGCTTTTATTGTGACTTTTACTAATATGGCCCCCAAAATCAACACGAAACCAGAGGGATGAGGTAAAAGGAAAGTGATTCTACAATGGTCAGATTGGCTCCACAGAGTATCAATGGATCCCCTGGAGTTCCCAAGGTCCGATACAACAATGGGCCGCAAAATTAATAGATTCAGAGATGAATCAATAGAAAAGGGCTTTTGCCATGGTCAGATTGGTTCCACAGAGTATCAGTGAATCCCCCATGGTGCCCAGGGTCTGATATGTCAATGGGCTGCAAAATCAACAGAATCAAAGAGATGAATCAATAGGAAAGTGCTTCTACCACGGTCAGATTGGCCCACCAGAGTACTAGGGTCTGTAACAATATTGGGCTCAAAATCCAGCAGAATATGTCCTGAATATAATATGATAACAACAATTCAATTAAAAATGGACATCACAGGCTCTGTATACATGAAAGGTGGATCCAAAAATCATTTCCTCTAGTGGTCGCAAGGAAATAAAGTCTAATACCACACACACTAGAACAAAAAAGATTGAAATTCAATAAAAAGTGATGCTTTTGTGTACATGGAGAATAACTTTCTCTTTTGGGTCCAAGGACCCAAACTCAGGCTTGGACTGGCCCACAGGTGAAACCCCCCATGGGTCCCTGAAGATGACAGACCTGAAGGCAGAAAGTCGGAGAGAAAGAGGCAAGTAAGAGGCAGAGCATAAAAGGCAAGTACTGTAGCTGTAGGGCAGCCCTCAGAATCAACTCAACCGTTGGGTCCCAGAATCAACTCAACTGGTGGGTCCCTAGAATCAACTCAACTGGTGGGCCCCTAGAATCAACTCAACTGGGGGGCCCCAGAATCAACTCAACTGGGGGGCCCCTAGAATCAACTCAACTGGGTGGCCCCTAGAATCAACTCAACTGGTGGGCCCCTAGAATCAACTCAATTGGTGGGCCCCTAGAATCAACTCAACTGGTGGGCCCCTAGAATCAACTCAACTGGGGGCCCCTAGAATCAACTCAACTGGGGGGCCCCTAGAATCAACTCAACTGGGGGCCCCTAGAATCAACTCAACTGGTGGGCCCCTAGAATCAACTCAACTGGGGGGCCCCTAGAATCAACTCAACTGGTGGGCCCCAGAATCAACTCAACTGGTGGGCCCCTAGAATGACATTCTAGTGGTGGGCCCAAGGCACCCCAGTCCGACACTGCCCAAACTCCTACACTGGCTGCAACCACCTTGTTATAGATGATGTTCACAGTGGTGGGGCGTCCCGCACATTAGGCACTATTGTTGAAAACCCATTGTAGTGTAAGACTACTTTTCTATGGGCCGATAATTGCCCACTTGGGCAGCATAAAGGAGCACAGATCTTTTCAAACTTTCGATGTTTGACTTCTTCATTGCATGAGGAGATGTGCTGCTGACAAATGGTGAAGATTTTGGCTCCATAAAAGATTCAAATCTGCCAAAGTACAAACATTTGCTAGTCCATTGGCTGATCTCAGGGCCTTTTACACAGGGCAGTCATAGGGAGCAAGAGTTCTTTGTTCACTTTATAATCGGCCCATGTAAAACGCCAATAACGCTTGTTACTCTTGGCCGGAAAGGTGACGTTGCTCCGTACTGGAAACAATGGGACATAATTTACAGATGGATTTCATGCATATTCCAATGCTGATTCTATGTGAAAAGTCTGTAGTGTGAACATACCCTTAAAGTGAGAAACATTTATCCTCTAGCTACTGCAGACCTACACAACATTGACGCCAGGCAGGAGTTTCTAAGCAGTGGTGCTCAAGCATCTGCAATCATACTCCATACGAAACTGCATGATACATTGGTTTGTATAGAGCATGCATGTTCAACCAGAACATTATGGAAACGCCTCCTCACCATGGTTGTGCGGATTTGGGGGACAAGGATGACCAGGGCATCACCAAGAGCAAACAAAACCCTAGGACTTAGTGATATTGATATTATGTTACAAAATGCATCCAAAATCACACAATCTAAACCAGACTTAACCTTTAATTTTCTTATGAATGTTATTTTGTATTGTAAAGTGCATCACAGGCCTCTGTGATAGGAAACAGTGGGTGGTTATAAATGGAACATTCTCTGATTGGGTCACAGTTGCTAGTGGAGGACCACAGGGATCAGTATTGGAGGGGTCACAGTTGCTAGTGGGGTATCACAAGGGTCAGCATTGGAGGGGTTACAGCTACTAGTGTGGTTCCACAAGGGTCAGTATTGGAGGGCTCACAGTTGCTAGCGGAGTACCACACGGATCAGTATTGGAGGTGTCACAGTTGCTAGTGGGGTATCACAAGGGTCAGCACTGGAGGGGTTACAGCTACTAGTGGAGTACCACAGGGGTCAGTATTAGAGGTGTCACAGTTGCTAGTGGGGTATCACAAGGGTCAGTATTGGCGGGGTCACAGTTGCTAGTGGGGTATCACAAGGGTCAGAATTAGAGGGGTTACAGCTACTAGTGTGGCTCCACAAGGGTCAGTATTGGAGGGGTTACAGCTGCTAGTGAAGTACCACAGGGGTCAGTATTGCAGGTGTCACAGTTGCTAATGCGGTTCCCAAAGAGGCAGTGTTGGAGGGGTCACAGCTGCTAGTGTGGTTCCACAGGGGTTAGTATGGGAGGGGTCACAGCTCCTAGTGCGGTTCCACGAGGGGCAGTATTGTAGAGGTCACAATTGCTAGTGGGTACCACACAGTTCAGTATTAGAAAGGTTACAGACACTAGTGTGTTAGCACAGGGGTCAGTATTGGAGGGGTCACAGTTGATAGTGGGGTACTATAGGGGTCAGTATTGGAGGGGTCACAGTTGATAGTGGGGTACTACAGGGGTCTGAATTGGAGGGGTCACAGTTGATAGTGGGGTACTCCTACAGGGGTCAGTATTGAGTCCTCTTCCTTTTAATATATTTATTAATAACTTTATAGACGGCTTATAGAGCAGAATTGCAATATTTGTCGATTATACAAAGCTCTGTAAGGTAATCAACACAGAGGAGGATAAGAGTACATTACAGAGGGATTTAGAGAAGTTGGAAGCTTGGGCAGAGAAATGGCAAATGAAGTTTAATGTGGATAAATGTAAGGTCATTCACTTGGGCAGAGGAAACAAAATGTACAATCATGTAATAAACCGTAAAATACTGGATAAAAGATTTGGGGATATTGGTAGACAGTAGACTTTAATTCAGTGACCAATGCCAGACAGCTGCTGCCAAGGCAATTCATGGGTTGCATCAAAAGAGGACAAAAGCATAGTTACTCCTATCCAAATCACTGGTGAGGCCTTATATGGGATATTATATAATATTCTGGGCACCGGTGTATAAGGACACAGCTGAGGCAGAGGAGGACTCCCAAGTTGGTTAAGGAAATGGGGGATTTGCCGAATCAAGATAGACTATCAAACCTGGGGTTATTAAACTTGAAAAAAAGTCAGCTTAGAAGCAATAATTACCATTTACAAATATGTGAATAGACAGTACACAGATCTTTCACATGTGATCTTTTTACATCTAAGCCTATAACAACGACAGGGGGAGTCCTTTATGTCTAGAGTAAAGAATGTTTCACCATCATCACAGACTAATATTCTTTACTGTAAGAGCGGTGACACTATGAAGCTCTCTGCCACAAGAGGTTGTGATGGTGAAGTCATTGGACAAGTTCATGAAGGGTTTAGATGACTTTCTTGAAAAGTATAATATCACAGGTTATGGTTAATAAATTCTCTCCTATCAGGAGAGATCAAACAGGTCTGTAGCGATAGCGACCAGCGCTGATAGCCTATCATGAGAGATTGAACAGGTCTGTAGCTATAGCGACCTGAGGAGCTGATGCAGCCCACACAAGAGGGGATATCTAGTAATAGGTAGGGACACTCCTAATGAACACATATTGCAAAGAGACCTGTTTTGCAAGATCTTTAATATAAAAAGCAGCAATCCTTGTAGTGAGACAACCCCTTTAAAGCGATTTAGAACTGGCCTTGTCAGTGCCAATATTCATACATATTGCCCTTATTGCTCTGTTTATGCTGCAAAAAATTTTTTTTAAAGAATTTTGCAGTAATTTATATGTAATCTCAAACTACGACCACCAAAAAATACAATTTCTCCCATATAAAACAAGTCCTCACACAACTGCATCACTAAAAGAATAAAAAATGTTATGACTGTGGAAACGCAGGGAGGCAAAAACTAAAAAAATTATCTGCTCATGAAGGCCTTTTCAGGCCTGGTGCTTAAGAGGGTGTTCACACAGCGTTTTGGATCCTATTTTGGATCTGTTTTGGATCCACAAATTTCATCCAAAAACGCAGCGGCGATCGGATCCTAAACGGATCCAACAGGTATCCAACATACAGGTTCATGTGTGGATCCGTGTGGGATGCAGCAGGATCGCACTCTATAGTTTTAAATAGGGTTTCTGCTGCGTCTTTCGGATCAAGAATTGACATGTTAATTCTTGGAACGGATCCGAAAGACGTAATGAGACACGCATCAGTGATCAGTCATGTGAACGCCGATGCATGTTTCACAGTAAAAGCAGTGTAAAATCACACTGCTTTTTATTAGATGCGTGTTTGGGTCCGACAAACGGATCCAAACACGCATCTAAAAACGTATGTTCACACGGACGCAACACGCTGTGTGTACATACTCTAAAGGTATGTTCACATGGGGTAATTTCGGCGCGCATTTCGCGTCGTGTTTGCGCTCTAATACGAGCAAAATGCGCGCCGAAATTAGGGTAATCCATAGTTCTCATAGAGAACTATGGATTACGCCTCCGCTCCCCGGGCGAGCAATACGATCATATTGTACACGCAGGGAGATAAGTGATATGCAATGACAGTCTATGGGGCCGGCGGGCGGCTGGCCCCCCGTGCCGCGGGAGTACGCCGTATGAACATAGCCTAAGGGGTTAAAAAATGGATACTTTTGTTTCCATTTGTATCAGTTTACTTCAGTTAGGGGATGTTCACACTGCGTTTATTAGATACGTGTTTGGGTACGTTTTTCAGACCCAAATACGTATCTAACAATGCTTAGTGTGATATATATTGATTTCAGATGATACGTGTTTTTCATACGTCTTTCGGATGCGTTTAACAGATCCAATTAAAGAATTGACTTGTCAATTCTTGATCTATATGACGCAGCAGGCGCCTTATTTAAAACTATAGGGTGCTGCACAGAAATCGTATCCAAACATGCAGCACTCTTTGGGTACATGTTTGGATACATTTTACGTGGCGTTTTTCAATACATTTGAAAAGTGTATTGAAAAACGGCATGTGAACATACCCTTAAGGTATGTTCACACGGCGTATTGCGGCGCATACAGTACGCGGCGCCATACGCCGGGTGTTTTAGAAGTAGGCGCATACTTCTAAAACACTGACTGCTGGTTCTCATTGACTTTCGCTCTCCCCGGCGCGTAAACGGCAGTAAAAAGTGACCAGTTCAATTGTTTTCCCTGTCGCGTTTTATATGCCGGGGGAAAACATCGGCTATTCATAGCTCTCAATGAGAAATATGAATTACCGTAACTGAGGGGAGTATTTCAAGCGTATTGCAGCGCAATTATGTGCCGAAATACGCCCCGCAATTGCGCTGTGTGAACATACCCTTAAAAACCAATTGGGTTTTCTTCTAAGCTACATTCACATCTGTGTGGAAGGTTCCATTTGGAATCTCCGTCACAAGTTCCATTGGGAACAATAGAAAAAATAGTGCAACAAGTGGACACCTCAACGGAAATCGGTGGGAACCTATGATGCAGATAAAATTTGTTTGCGCACGGCCAGAAAAATTAAAGCATCTGTTTAACAGATATAAAAACATATGCAAATGGATACCCATCCGCTTGTGTCCGCTTTCCATTGACTTCCATGTAAAAAGATTTGTGTTTTTTTTTTTTTTTTACACAGCAAGCACACCAAAGCTATTTTTTTCCGTAAAAAAACCCTGAGATCTGATGCAACGGAGCTGAACTGAAATCAATAGCCGATCTTTTCCGTTTTTCTCAAGACGGAGTCGAAGAATGGAAAGCCAAACACAGATGTGAAGCCTGGCCTAAGGGAACGCTCACAATTTGGATTTTTCTGTCAAAAAATCTGTAATATAAAGTATAATATTTATATTATATTATCATATTATTTATATATATTACACATATATATATATATATATTTTTTTTAAATTTATATCAAATATAATATATATCCTAATATAATATCCGCTCCTAATATAAATTACGTCACTTTTTTTCATGTTCTTAATTTATGGGACTGTACTGTGTGAACAATGGCAAACATTTCTATTGAAACCAAAAGGAAGGAGATACCACACGGCTGTCATTTAGATACACCATGTGAGTATGCCCTAGTGGAAGGACTGCACTCAGTATGGCAACTATGGTTTGTGTTTTTATTGCTTAGTTTTTCCATGAAATCAATGGCCAATCTTTTGCATTTTTCTCAAGACGGATCGAAGAACGGAAAGCCAAACACAGATGTGAAGCCTGGCCTAAGGGAACGTTCACAATTTGGATTTTTCTGTCAAAAAAATCTGTAATATAAAATATATTTATATTTATACTATTCATATATATTATATTATATATATTATATATATATTTATTTATATAAACTATAATATATATCCTCATATAATATCCGCTCCTACTATAAATGACGTCACTTTTTTCATGTTCTTAATTTATGGGGGGGAAAAACTGCGCTGTAGTTCACTGTGTGAACAATGGCGGACATTTCTATTGAAACCAAAAGGAAGGAGACACCACACAGCTGTCATTTAGATACACCATGTGAGTATGCCCTAGTGGAAGGACTGCACTCAGTATGGCAACCATGGTTTGTGTTTTTATTGCTTAGTTTTTCCATGAAAGTGCAGAAATGGCTGAACAGAGCCTCAGGGGCTTCATAGCAACAGTGTAGCAGAAGATAGCACATAGCAACCAATCACATTTCAGCTTTCATTTTCACACCAAAATCTAGAAAACGAAAGCTGGACTGTGATTGGTCGTTAGAGGGTAACAGGCTGATCCATTCCTTTGCTCAGTCAGGTATCCGCACAACACGTGCTCACTAGAGGCCGGCAGCAACGCCCATCGTGACGTCATCAAAACGAAGTCCTTGAGCGCTCCCTCCGGCGCCTGCATTACCAGGCTATAGACATGAGGCTTGGACTACAGCAAAATGGCGCTTCTATTGAGGACAAGATTTTAAAATTGGATTTATACTCTGTTGTTCATTTTTTTTTCCTTTAACGTCACTTTACAGCGACCGTCTACTCTGCACATTGACTGTCAGGAGCACCGGGATCCCGAACGCCAAACTGTTAGACATGGCGATGCTGGCCGAACGTGAGTCTCCTCCTAACACCCAGTTATGTTTTCAGCCTTCACGCCTCCTGCTGCTATCAGATGACAAGTGGTTATAGTTATGTCAGTATAGACAAAACCAGACTGATACAAACCAGCAGAGAGATTTGTGCAACTGCTGTTGATGTGTTTAGCTTACAGAGCATTGCTTAGACTCGATACAACTGTATATGTTGCTCAGCTGAGAGCGGGACTAGCTGTGTACAATCTATCAGTCTGGAGTCCAGGCTGTTGAGCTCACAGAGCATTGGATACAACCGTATTCACCTTATAACGAAGAGCAGGACTAGCTGTGTGCAATCTATCAGTCTGGAGTCCATGCTATGTAGCTCACAGAGCATGGTCTAGACTGGATACAACTGTATTCACCTCATAGGCAAGAGCAAGATTAGCTATGTGTAGTGTATCAATCTACAATCCAGGATGTTAAACTCACAGAGCATTGTCTAGACTGAATATAATTGGATCCACTTCTCAGCCGAGAGCAGGACTAGCTATGTACAATGTATTAGTCTGGAGCCCAGGCTTTATAGCTCACAGAGCATTGTCTAGACTGGATACAACTTCTCAGCTGAGAGTAGGACTAGCTATGTACAGTGTATTAATCTGTAATTTAGCCGGTTGAGCACACAGAGCGTTGTCTAGATTTGATACAATTGCATCCACTTTTTAGCTGAGAGCAGGACTAGTAAGATAATAGTCTTGAGTCCAGGGTGTTAAGCTGAAAAAGCATTGTCTAGACTGTAACCACTTCCCAGTAGAGAGCAGGACAAGCTATGCATACTGTATCAATCTGGAGTCCAAGACCTTTAGCTCACAGAGCATTGTGTAGACTGAATACAATTGTATCCACTTCTCAGCTATGGACAATGTATCAGTCTGGAATCTAGGCTGTTTAGCTCACAGAGCATTGTCTACACTGGATAGAATTGTATCCACTTCTCAGCTGAGAGTCGGTCTAGCTATGTACAATGTATTAGTCTGAAGTCCAGGCTGTTTATCTCACAGAGCATTGTCTAGATGGATACAATTAGATCCACTTTTTAGCTGGGAGCAGGACTAGCTATGTACAATGTATCCGTCTGGAGTCCAGGCTTTATAGCTCACATCATTTTGTTTAGACTGGATACAACTTCTCAGCTGAGAGCAGGACTAGCTATGTACAGTGTATTTACTGGAATTTAGGCGCTTGAGCTCACAGAGCGTTGTCTAGATTTGATACAATTGCATCCACTTTTTAGCTGAGAGCAGGGCTAGTAAGATATCAGTCTTGAGTCCAGGGTGTTAAGCTGAAAAAGCTTTGTCTAGACTGTAACCACTTCTCAGCAGAGAGCAGGACAAGCTATGCATACAGTATCAATCTGGAGTCCAAGACCTTTAGCTCACAGAGCATTGTCTAGACTGAATATAATTGTATCCACTTCTCAGCTGAGAGCAGCATTAGCTATGTACAATGCATCAGTCTGGAGTCCAGGATGTTCAGCTCACAGAGCATTGTCTACACTGGATAGAATTGTGTCCACTTCTCGGCTGAGAGTCGGTCTAGCTATATACAATGTATCAGTCTGGAGTCCAGGATGTTCAGCTCACAGAGCATTGTCTACACTGGATAGAATTGTATCCACTTCTCAGCTGAGAGTCGGTCTAGCTATATACAATGTATCAGTCTGGAGTCCAGGATGTTCAGCTCACAGAGCATTGTCTGCACTGGATAGAATTGTATCCACTTCTCAGCTGAGAGTCGGTCTAGATATATACAGGTTTAATTCCTCTGAATGTAAACGGGTGTATTCCCATTCACTGACAGCAATCAGATGTCTTGAAATTGTAGAATAGTTGAAGCCTCAAGTCTATTAGAAAGTAGTAAAATGTGTCCTTATGTGCAGTGAACAACCCAAACCTGGCAATGGCGTCCAATCCTTCATGCCTGTCCCCCGGGGTCTTCAGCGGTGGGTGTACAGCCCCTCTGGTGGGTGTCAGTGACCGTGTCAATAACGTTTGCATTGCTTGCTGTGTCCTGTAGCTCGTAGGAAGCAGAAGTGGTCGGTGGATCCGAGGAACAGCACATGGAGTAAAGACGAATCTAAGTTTGGACAGAAGATGTTGGAGAAGATGGGCTGGTCTAAAGGCAAGGTGTGTCTCCACCAGCTGCTACAAAACTACAACTCCCAGCATCCCACCATTGTTGTTGGTGTTACAGGGGCCGCCCCGGCTCCCCGTTTTTAAAGGGGCCGCCCCGGCTCCCCGTTTTTAAAGGGGCCGCCCTGGCTCCCCGTTTTTAAAGGGGCCGCCCCGGCTCCCCGTTTTTAAAGGGGCCGCCCCGGCTCCCCGTTTTTAAAGGGGCCGCCCCGGCTCCCCGTTTTTAAAGGGGCCGCCCCGGCTCCCCGTTTTTAAAGGGGCCTCCCCACCTATCACACAGTAATGGTATATCGATAGGGCCTGCCATCAGTGTGTGATAGGTGCGAGTCCTACATCTTTCTCAAGAACCAGAAGTCTCAGATGAGAGCAGAGGGGCGGTTAGAAGGTTTCAGTGGAAATTTGGAGTGTGCCACTTAGCTGTAGCTCCCATTGAAATCAATAGGACAGTTCTGACCACCTCTCTGTGTTGCATCGAGACTTCCAGGGGCCGGCACCTACCACATTTTGATGGTATACACTATTGATATGTTATCACTGTGGTAGGAGTACCCCTTTAAAGGGGTTGTCTCACTACATTGATTCATCTTGCCTCAGTCCTGTCTTCTTGGTTTCATTTTGAATTCAGGGGCGTGTTTACTGGCTTCCACTAGGCTGCAGTAGAAACCAGGTCTGTAGCTATAGCAACCAGTGCTGACAGCCTATCAGGAGAGATCAAACAGGTCTGTAGTTATAGAAACCAGTGCTAACAGCCTATCAGGAGAGATCAAACAGGTCTGTAGCTATAGCAACCAGTGCTGGCCGCCTATCAGGAGAGATCAAACAGGTCTGTAGCTATAGCAACCAGTGCTGGCCGCCTGTCAGGAGACAGCAAACAGGTCTGTAGCTATAGCGACCTGAGGAGCTGATGCAGCCCATACAAGACGGGGTATCTCAGAATAGGTAGGACACTGCTAATGGACCCATATTGCAAAGTGACTTTAACTTAAAAAGCAATCCTTGTAGTGAGACAACCCCTTTAAGTAAAAGAATGCTGCTGTAAGAAAATAATAATAAAAAGAACAACAACTCATACTCACTTTTGTACTGACCTCCATTCCAGCAATGCCGCTGCCAGTCTCCTTCCTGGGTCTTCTGTTATCTTCTGGCTCCCAGTGGTCGCCTTGTGGCCTTATTGGCTGCTGTGGTCATGTGATATTTTCCTGGAGCTGACCAAAGGGAGCCAGAAGGCAAGAGAAGACCTGAGTGAGGACCAGCAGCAGCACGGAGTTCAGTACAGAGGTATGTTTTTTTTATTTTCTTATACCTGCAGCAGCATTTGTTTGTTTAAAGGGGTTTTCTCATTAAAACATTAGCTTTCCACATGTAGGGAACAGTAAGTGATGACTTTTTTCAAATATATTGCTTTCTTGAGGAGATGAGAGATTTTATCTGTTCTGTGTGCACACAGGTTTCTCTGGTTACCCTCCTGCTCTCCCCTTCTCTCACTGCTCTTTTTCTTATCTGAGAGCATTGAGTGACGTCGGCGCACAGAACGCCAGCAGCTTGAGAACAGAGTGTATTATCTCTAAGGCCATGTCCCCACGGCACCGGTTTGCGGTTTTGCAAACCGTCTGAAAAACCGGCCGCAAACTTTTACACGGGGCCGCCATGGAAAACCCGTGCAGCAGTCCCCACTGCATGTGTTTCTGCCCAAAAGCATTGTGCATGTTCACTCTTCCGTCCGGTTTTCGGACGGAATATGAACATGTCAATGGGAAGAGGGAGGGCTCTTCTCTGCTCATCGCGGGGAAAAGCCGCCCCCCTGCGGCCTTGTGCACGGCATAAAAAACGGGCAAATACCGGTCGGATAAACCGACCGGTATTTGTCCTGTGCCTTGGGAACGCGCCCAAGGAGACTTATTACTTGTTTACTTTGAGCTCTGAAGCTTTCTGCTCTATAGATCAGATCTCCTGCTCTCATGTCAGTGCAATTAGAAGAGCTGGGAATATGGAGCTGATATCGTGCTATAGAACAGTGTTTCTCAACTCCAGTCCTCAGGACCCACCAACAGGCCAAGTTTTCAGGATCTCCTCAGTATTGCACAGGTGATGTAATTATTGTCCATGCATTCTGTTGGAGATCCTGACACAGGTGATATCATTATAGTCAGTGCATCTAGTGGGAGATCCTGAAAACATGACCTGTTGGTGGGTCTTGAGGACTGGAGTTGAGAACCACTGCTATAGAACCACCCACAGCCTGATTAGTAATAGAAACAAGGCATGAATCTAAAACTGCTTGTTGCTCAGAGGAACAGCAGGGTAGTGGACTACTCCTGTAACGTGTTTCATAAGTGATACAGAGTCCTCCACTGTGTAAGACCATGTAACCCCAGACTTGCCATGTCCTCTTATACATAAGCACGGTCCTGGAACTTGGTACAGACACCAGGACTGATCCCAGGCTTTTCTGTGGGATCAGTTTTGGCCTCTGCTGTGATGCCGGAGGTCTCCCTGTCAGTACATAGGTTTAGCAGCATTTTTGTACTTTAATGGCAACTAGTGAGTCCTCGGCACTGGGAGGTTCTCCCTTCGCTCCCACATCATATTCACAAGTGCAGATACAAAAAAATAAAAAAATTATTTATTTATAAACCTGAATAAAATTATTCCATTATTCAGGGAACTTGCGTATATTAGTCCGTTCCACTGTGCCAGCCTGAGTCCAACATGAGTTAGGATATGTTCACACGATGTACTGCGACGCGTACAGTACGCACCGCAGTACATCGTGTCTTTCGGGAGCTCGCGCTAATATGCGTGGGGCATGGGGGGAGGGATGGGGGTGGCAATACGTCGTGTGAACCTACCCTAAGGGTAGGTTCACATGCCGTTTTTCAAAATGTATTGAAAAACGCCACGTAAGACGTGTCCAAACATGTACCCAAAGTGTGCTGCGTGTTTGGATACGTTTTCTGTGCAGCAGAAACGCACCCTATAGTTTTAAATAGGGAGTCTGTTGTGTGAAACGGATCAAGAACTGACAGGTTAATTCTTTGATTGGATCGGTTATACGCATCCGAAAGACGTATGTAAAACACGTATCGTCTGAAATCAATGTAAATCACACTGCGCATTGTTAGATATGTGTTTGGGTGCAAAAAACGTACCCAAACACGCATCTAATAAACGCAGTGTGAACATCCCCTAACTGAAGTAAACTGAGGCAATTGGAAACCAAGGTGGCCATTTTTTAACCCCTTAGGCTATGTTCACACGGCGTACAGTACGCCCTGCAATTACGCCAGGTGTTTGGGAGTCGCGCTGACCGGCGCGCACTCCCGCGGGGCTGCCGGCCCCATAGACCGTCATTACATGTCACTTATCTCTCCGTGCGTACAATACGATGGTATTGTACGAGCGGGGAGAGGAGGCGTAATCCATAGTTCTCTATGAGAACTATGGATTACCGTAATCTCGGTGCGCATCTCGCCCGTATTAGAGCGCAAATACGCGGCGAAATGCGCGATGAAATTACCCCGTGTGAACATACCCTTAAAGTGACAATTAGTAGATCCTGAAGCGATGCATACAGGTGTGCACTTAGCTCCCTGTCAGCGAGCCATTCCTAGTGTACTTTCTCTGCCACCTATCCAGCATCTACTGCTTGACACTTTAACTCATGTTGGACTCAGGCTGGCACAGTGAGACGGACTAATGTACACAAGAACCCTGAATAATGGAATAATTTTATTCAGGTTTCTAAATAAAGCAAAATTATTTATTTTTTAAAAAGTTTTTTGTATCTGCACTTGTGAATAGGACGTCTCCCTTTGCCTGCTATAGACTCCACTTTGGTTTTTTGCGCTCCGCCTACCTCCAAAGGTTTTTAAATCAGTGCAGTATAGCTTGTAGCTGGAATCTTCTCTACCTGAAATGTGGAGGTCTGATTAGGCACCAGAAGAGGTAACATAAAGAGTAGGTTCCAATCTGTATTGAGGTCGCCTGGGCAAGTGGGCTTATACAGTTTTGATCAAAAACGTGCACTAAGAACCAGGGCTGTGGAGTCGGAGGCTATTTTGCAGGAGTCGGAGTCGTCATAAAATGGACCGACTCCCAAAATATATAATAAGTTGGTCCAGTTAGTTCGATGCAAAGAGCAAGAGGATTTGGGTCCGGCCAGTGCTACTGCTCCCATATCTTCAGCCTCATCACATGAGGAGTGTAATTGATGACATGGAGCAGGCAAAGCGCTGCCCCAGGGGAAAAGATTCCGCTCCAGGGCAAACAGATTTCAGCAACATTTTTCACCTGCTTTCAAAGAAGTAGAAGAGTTCAACCATTCATCAAAACTGACTGTGGCTGAGGCAATTCCTTTATACCCTGACATTGTTAGAGATGTTTCCCCTGTGGTCACCGCTTTGCCCCCAACCCAAGTTAGTGTAGAGAGGCCGTTCTCTAGCCTGGAAATGAGATCAGATGTGAGGTCATGTATGTAGGATCTGATGGAGGCAATACTATTTCTCAGAACAAATTCAGAGACTTCACAAATGTTCCTGCAGTGTTTTGCATATTTACAATATTTTTGTGTTCTTAAGTCATATCCAAGAAATATATTTTACACTGACAAGCAAAAGGGTAACAATGTATTAACCTTGTGACTTTCAGGCTCCATATCTCACAATAGGCAAATGTACATCAAGTTCAACCAAGGGTGGCGAAAATATGGATGAAGGGAGGGAGATAGGGAGTTTTTAAGCTTTGTTTCCTCTGCTGATGAAGACTTTGGAACCCATGAGGCAAGAATCAATCTGCTTGAAGGAAAATTTAATTTCTGATCCCAGACTTGCCATCAGACTGGAACTAGAATTTTATTTGCCTACATAATATACGTATTAATATTTTTTAGTTTCAGGTAGTTATCTAACCCGTTCTTGAAACCCTCACCTGTTCCTGCTGTGACCAGCTCCTCAGGCGGCTATTCCACAGATTTACAGTTCTCATAGTGAAGAAGACTTTTCTGTTCTGGAGATTGAATCCTTTTCTCTCCAAATGGAGGGAATGTCCCCTTGTCTTTTGAGGGGGCTTTACATGAAATAACTTTTCCCCATACTTTTTGTACGGACCATTTATATATTTATTTATATAAATTAATTATGTCTCCCCGAAGCCGTCTTTTCTCAAATGAGTTCAATTCTTCTAACCTCTACTCATAACTGAGATGCTCCATTCCCCTTACAAGTTTGGTTGCTCGTCTTTGCAATCTTTAGCTCCATTACATCCTTTCTATAAACTGGGGCCCAGAACTGCATAGAATCCAGATGAGGCCGTACTTTATACAGCGGTAATTTTACATTCCTGTCCCACGAGTCCAGGCCTCTTATAATACACCACAATATCCTGCTGGCTTTAGAGGCAGCTGATTGACATTGCATGCTGTTCTGTAATCTATCATGTGCAAGTCATCCCGATCCTTATGTGTGGAGCTCAGGACTAGCTCAGAAGGGGGTAACGTTTCTCATCGGTGTGTGGAAACTTAGATGCCTTGATCACTCCACTGAAATGGGAAATGAGCTAGGACTGTGCAGCACCACTTACTGGATGTAGTGTCACAGGACATAACGTATGTTCTTGTTTTGCAGGGACTCGGAGCTCAGGAACAGGGATCCACCGAGCACATCAAGGTTCAAGTGAAGAACAACACACTGGGGCTCGGAGCATCAAACAAGTACGAGGTACGGACCCCGGATGAACATATAGGGGGAGAATGCAGCAACATTTACGACTGAATCATTATCCGCTTCCCACCGCAGGATTTTTGTCTATATTAAGCTCATTGCTTTCCTCCCCACATTTCAAGAGCCATAACTTTTTTCTTTATTTTTCCATCTACAGTTGAAAAACTGAAGTTTACGTACCCAATTAAAAAGACACATGTGCATGTTTTTCTCACTATCTGACATGAAAGCTTCCATGACGGCCAGGTTCCTATAACAGGATGCCTCAGAAGCGCCATCTTGGTACACCCCATCTGAATTATGTATAATGCAGGATGGTGTAAAGCAGGGGTCTTCAAGCTGCGGCCCTCCAGCTGTTGGAAAACTACAACTCCCATCATGCATTTATATCATCTATAACAGTGGGCACGATGGGAGTTGTAGTTTCCCAACAGCTGGAGGGCCGCAGTTTGAAGACCCCTGGTGTAAAGTGATTGTGCCCAATAGTAGCACTACATGTACAAGTGAAGAAATGAAATAAAACTTTGTTTTAAAAATAAAGTGATAAAAGTTCAATGCACCCACTCTCCCCTCTTTGCCAGTTCAATGTATTAAAATCTGATATCATTTACCCCCATTTGCTGAACACCATAGAAGTAAAAAAAAAAAAAACTTCCAAGAGCCGAAACTGAGAGGAAGCTCCCGCTGTCACCATCTGCACCCACGCAGTGTGAACGCGTGGGGCCGCTGACTTTCACAGCACACAAAGTAGCACCAATGAAAACATCAGTTGTCCCGAAAAAAAGCACTTTTTTTTTTTTGCACTACATAAAAAAGTAATGAATTTATAACTGTAATTGTTTCAACCTGCAGAGTAAAACGAACATGTAACATATACTGCACAGTAAGCGCCGTAAGGGTATGTTTACACGGGGTCATTTCGGCACGTATTTCACGGTGTATTTGTGCTCTAATACGAGCGAGATGCGCGCCGCAATTACGGTAACCCATAGTTCTCATGAAGAACTATGGATTATGCCTCCTCTCCCCACTCGTACAATACGATCGTATTGTACGCGTGGGGAGATAAGTGACATGTCAATTACTTGCGGTGAATACGCGAACAATTCATGTCTACGGGGCCGGTGGGCTACTGCACTCCCCCTCCCCTCCCCCCCCCCCCCCGACTCCCAAATCACCCGGCTTATTTTCAGCCGTACTGTATGCGCCGCAATTACGCCGTGTGAACATAGCCTAAGAAATTGGTGAAAGAACACATCTAGAATTGCAGTATTTTCTTCACCATGCCTTCCAAAAAATGGATTTAAAGATGATCAAGCCCCCCCCCCCCCCACAGGTAACAGTGAAAATGTCAACTCATCCCGCAGAAAACAAGCCCATACACAGTTCCGTACACGGAAAAATAAAAAAGTTATGGTTCTCAGACATTGTCTCTTTTTTTTTTTTCTTTAAGAAGTGTCTTTATTGTGTTAAAGTCCAAAAAACTATTTTGGAACTGCATCACCCCCCCCCCCTCTTCCCCTCCATTTTTATGGCCAAAGTCTAAAAAACCGTTGAATATCTGTGCACACATAATGCACAGTACACCCCTAGATAAGCCCCATGAGGGTTGTTGAATCCAAACTTGGGCAATTTCTGGAAGGTTTCACCTGTTCTGCCACTTTGGGGGCTTTACAAATGCGACATTGAACCCACCAAAATCTGCGTTCCAAAAGCTAAATTGCGCTCCCTCCCTTGTGCGCCCTGCCATGCGCCCGAACAGCAGTTTAAACCCACATGTAGGGTATTGCCGAACTTGGAAAAAATTGCGTAACACATTTTGGGGGGCTTTTTTCCACCCAGGATTCCTTGTGAAAATGAAACTGCCGATTTGTTGTGAAAAAAAAATATTTTTCTATTTTCACAGCCCAAAGCTAAAAAAATGTGTGAAACACATGTGGGGTTGACGCACTCACTGCACCTCTGTATATATTCCTTAAGGGGTGTAGTTTCCAATATGGGGTATTTATTAAGTTTTAGCACCTTAGGGTGTCCGCAAATCTTAAGTGGCACCTACAAAATAGCCTAATGAGAATGAGGCCCCAGAGTCCGGTAGGTGCTCCTCCTATTCTGGGGCTTTGCAGAAAGTAATAAAAATGCCTTAAACAATTCTCTCACAGTATTCTGGCATTTGGCAAATATAAGTAATATTGATTCCTAATTGACCTAAAACGGGGAAGGTTTATTCTGATTTCATGTCAGAGAGTGAGAGAAACCTGAAGATGGGGCTTTATATATAGTGGATGGAAACTTCTGGTTTCAACTATATACGTAAACGTCTGTGACCGAAAAGTGGCACAATTACAACACTTATTTTAGTGCCACTTTTGACGTTTAAAAAAAAAAATGTGGAATGCAGACTTTTTATCATATTATTAAAAAAAAAAAAAGAATGTAAAAATTAAATAAAACTAAAGCCATATTATTGAAAAGCAGTGCGATTAAAGAATTATAAACCTGTGTGTAACAAAGAAAATGAAAATGAGCCCAGTCAGGAAGTGGGGTAGTCGGGCTCTGCTCAGAGCGGCGGGCTGTAGCCGGGCTCCGCTCAGGGCGGCGGCGGGCTGTAGCCGGGCTCCGCTCAGGGCGGCGGCGGTCTGTAGCCGGGCTCCGCTCAGGGCGGCGGCGGGCTGTAGCCGGGCTCCGGTCAGCGGCGGGGGGCTGTAGCCGGAATAGTTGACCTGGTTAGGAAGTGTTTATGAGGATAAGTCTTGTGATCTCTGCAGAGTGCTTGACCGTTCTCTGTATAATTGCAGGATAACTGGATCGCCCATCAGGATGATTTTAACCAGCTTCTGGCGGAGCTGAACGACTGCCACGGTGCAGGAAGTGCAGGTAGGTTCTTGCAGCAGTTTTTGTCTTGTTTGATGGCAGAGGTGCTCCGGCCGCCCTCTCTGCAGCGTACTACACATCCGCACAAGCCGGAGGTGATCCACAGAGTTGTTCCCACCAACATTGGGAGTCGTGAAGTCTTCGTGCACCACATTGTGTAAAGCGGATTACTGTCTGGGAACAAGGTTATAAAGTTACAGATCAAATACAAACCTGCATTACTTAATCAACATTATAGTGTAATAAAAACCCTGTAGCAGTATGCTAAATAGAGAATAAACAATATGCCTGGAGAACTCCTTTAAGACACCATTTTACGGTTCAATAAAATCCTTCGCTTAAAAATTGCCTGTGCATTTGATCCTGATTACTCCTGTTTTATACTCCAACGCCCCTATTTGCTGTGCAGTCCTGTGTACATACATTACATTACTTATCCGTCTGATCCTGAGTTACACCCTGTATTTTACCCAGGCTGCCTCACTATTCTGCTGGTGCGTCCCTGTGTACATACATTACTTATCCTGTACTGACCGAGTTACACCGTATTATGCCCAGAGCTGCGCTCACTATTCTGCTGGTGCAGTCATTTGTGTACAAAATTTTACTTACCCTGTACTATCTGAGTTACATCCTGTATTATACCCAGAGCTGCGCTCACTATTTTGGGGTGCAGTCACTGTGTACATACTTTAAATTATTGTCTGATCCTGACTTAATCCTGTTTTTTTTCCCCAAAGGTGCACTACATTTTGCTGGTGCAGTCAGGTGTATATACATTATTTCCTTTACTGTCCGGGTTCATCCGTTTATACTCCAGAGCGCATTTATATTCGCTGGTGCAGTCACTTTTTACATACATTACTTACCCTGTACTGTCCTGGTTACTCCGTATTAACCCAGAGCTGCGCTCACTTTTTTGCGGTGCGCACTGGTACTACATTATTATCTGTACTGATCCTGACTTACATCCTGTATTATACTCCAGAGCTGCACTCACTATTCTGCTGGTGGTGGTGCCCTTTTTCGGAAGGTTTACTTATTTTGGGTTCGTCATTTTATAGATTTCATATTCATGGAAAATCTATCCTTGCATGTAATACCCAATAATGGCCTCATGGTGGCAGCAGTGTTACACCTTGTGGGTATCTAGCTTTTGGTTACCTGCGGCCCTTTACTTACAGTTAGTATCACTTACGTACTTTTTTTTCTGTCCCCCTGTCCATAGGTAATTACCTTAGGAGCTTGCAGTCTAATTTTTCCATCTTAGACCCACACTAGGCCAAATTTCACAGGAATCCTGTCAGTTCCTCATATGTTGAGGAATCGAGCATGCCTGATGAAGAATGCAATGTATGGTTGCCCACATATGCTAGAGTCATGACCGTGTCTTCTGCTTGGACCCTGTGAGATCAGGTTTTACCTTCTGTATTACTGGGGAACCCCCTTCACCACCTCCATATCCCCAAATAGAGTCTGTGGAGGGATGAGGGGAGCTCTAAAATGAATAGCCCCTTTAAGTCAAGTTATTTGGCACAAGTACTGGGCGCCCTCCTCTGAGCTGGTGACAGTGTCCCCCCTCCCCAAAAAATTTTCCCCCCCCCCGGGGTTTCCCCAAACCTGTGTGTTCCGCATGTTACTGACCCCCTGACACCAGGGTTTGGGGGAGGGGGTGAGGTGTAGATTCAGGGCAGAGGTGCAGCTAAAGGTTTAAGGTTTCAGGGCCCTGTGCAAAAGTTCAGCTTCCTGTATACATCACATAGGTAAGGACCCAGGTGTCTTAAACATGAATAATGCAGCCAAGTACTATCGGTATTAATACTGCTGCCGTGTACGAAGGCGTTGGTATAAAAAGTGCTGCCGGTACGAAAAAGTTTGGGTTTAAAAAGTGCGCCGTTACAAAAAGGTTGTTAATAGGGTGCCGTGCACGAAGGCGTCGGTATAAATAGTGCTGCCGTGTACGAAGGCGTCTGTATAAATAGTGCTGCCGTGTACAAAGGCGTTGGTATAAATAGTGCTGCCGTGCAAACTGGCGTCGGTATAAATAGTGCTGCCGTGTTTTAAGGCGTTGGGGATAAATAAAAAGCTGCGTGTCGAAGGGTTGGTATAAATAGTGCTGCCATGCACAATGGCGTCGGTATAAATACTGCTGCCGTGTACGAAGGCGTTGGTATAAATAGTGCTGCCGTGAACACTGGAGTCGGTATAAATAGAGCTGCCGTGTCTGATGGCGTCGCTATAAATAGTGCTGCCGTGTATAAGGCGTTGGTATAAATAGTGCTGCCGTGTACGATGGGGTCGGTATAAATAGTGCTGCCGTGTCTGATGGCGTCGGTATAAATAGTGCTGCCGTGTCTGATGGCGTCGGTATAAATAGTGCTGCCGTGTCTGATGGCGTCGGTATAAATAGTGCTGCCGTGTACGAAGGCGTCGGTGTAAAAAAAAATGCTACCCCGTGCTCCCACACAGTAAAGGGGTCTCGTGTAATAGCGCCACTTGTGCTCATCCACACAGTAATGGGGGCTTCATGAATAGCCCACCCCTTTTATCCCCACCAGTAATGGGGGCTCAGTGTAAAAGCGCCACCTTGTACTTCCCCCACAGTAATGGGGATCTTCGTGTAATGCGGCCCCCTTTTACTCTCCGTCAGTAATGGGGGCTTGTGTAAAAGCGCCATTGTGTACCCCACACAGTAATGGGGTCTTCAGTGTAATAGCCCCCTTGTACTCTCCCCCAAATAAGGGGTCTTTAGTGAATGCGCCCCTTGTACCCCCCCCAAATAAAGGGGTCTTCATGTAATAGCGCCCCTTGTGACCCACACAGTAAAAGGGGTCTTTTAGTGTTATAGGCCACCCCTTTTACTCTCCACACATAATGGGGTCTTCGTGTTTTAAAAGCGCCCTTTTTACTCTCCACACAATAAAGGGGGCTTAGTGAATAGCGCACCTTGTGTACCCCACACAGTAATGGGGTCTTCAGTGTAATAGCGCCACCTTGTGTACCCCACACAGTAATGGGGTCTTCAGTGTAATAGCGCCACCTTTTTTACCCCACAAGTAATGGGGTCTAGTGTAAAAGCGCCCCTTGTACTTTCCCACGTAAAGGGGTCTTTAGTGTAATAGCGCCACCTTTTACTCCCCCAAAATAAAGGGGACTTCAGTGTATAGGCCATTTTACCCCCCACACAGTAAGGGGATTTCAGTGTAAAAACGCCACCTTGTACTCTCCGTACAGTAATGGGGGGTCTTCAGTTAAAAGGCCCCCTTTACTCCCTCCAACAGTAATGGGGTCTTAGGTAAAAAGCCCACCTTGTACTCTCCCCAAAAGAATGGGGGTTTTAGTGTAATAGCGTCACCTTGTACTTCCCTACGTAATGGGGGCTTCAGTGTAATAGCGCCACCTTGTGTTAACCCCCCACAGTAATGGGGTCCTTCATGAATGCGCCACCTTGGTACCCCACACGTAATGGGGTCTTCAGTGTAATGGCCACCTTGTTTTTCCCCCCAAAAGTAATGGGGTCTTCATTTTAAAACGCCACCCTTTTACTCCCGTCAGTAAGGGGTCTTCAGTGTAAAAGCGCCACCTTTTACTCTCCCCCACAGTAATGGGGGCTTCATGTTACGCCACCTTGTCCCTTTTCCCCAAAAGTAATGGGGGTCTTTAGTGTAATGCCCCCTTGTCTCTCCACACAGTAAGGGGGCTTCAGGTAATGCCCCCTTGTACTCCCCACACGTAAGGGGGGCTTCAGTGAAAAACGCCCCCTTGTACCCCACACAATAATGGGCTTTATGAATAGCGCCACCTTTTGTACCCCCCACAGTAAAAGGGGCTTTAGTGTAAAAGCGCCCCTTGGTACCCCAAAGTAAAAGGGGGCTTCAGTGTAATGCGCCACCTTTACTCTCCCCACAGTAATGGGGTGTTCAGTGTAATAGCGCCCCCCTTTACTCTCACCGTATGGGGGTTCGTGTAATAGCGCCCCTTTACCTCCGTACGTAAATTTGGGCTTCCGGATGGCCACCTTGTGTACCCCACCGTAATGGGGTCTTTGTGTAAATAGCGCCACCTTGTACTCCCCCAAGTAATGGGGTCTTCAGTGAATAGCGCCACCTTGTGTACCCCCACAGAATGGGGTTTTAGTGTAAATAGCGCCCCCTTGTACCCCCACACAGTAATGGGGGCTTCGTGTAATAGGCCCCTTGTACTCTCCCACAGAAATTTGGGGCTTCGTTAAAAAGCGCACCTTGTGTCCCCCCACGTAAAAGGGGCTTTAGGTAATAGCGCCACCCTTGTACCCACAGATAATGGGGTCTTTTGTTAATACGCCCCCCTTTTGTACCCCCACACAGTAAGGGGTCTTCAGTGTAAAGCCCACCCTTTTACTCTCCACACAGTTTAAAGGGGTCTTAGGAATAGCGCCACTTGTACTCTCCGTACAGTAAAGAGTCTTAGTGTAATAGCGCCACCTTGTCCCCGTACAGTAATGGGGTCTTCAGTGTAATACGCCCCCCTTGTACTCTCCCCCGTAATGGGGGCTTCAGTTTAAAAGCGCCACCTTGTCTCTCCAACATAATTTGGGGCTTCGTGTAATACGCCACCCTTGTGTACCCCCACGTAAGGGGTTTCGTGTAAAGCGCCACCTTGTCTCTCACACGTAATGGGGTCTTCATGTAAGCGCCACCCTTTTGTACCCCCCCAGAATAATGGTCTTCAGTGTAATAGCGCCCCCCTTGTTCCCCACATAATGGGTCTTCATGTAAAAGCGCCCTTGTACTCTCCAACGTAATGGGGGTCTTCGTTAATAGCGCCACCTTGTACCCCACACAGTAATGGGGTCTTCAGTGTAATAGCGCCACCTTGTACTCTCCACACAGTAATTGGGTCTTCAGTGTAATAGCGCCACCTTGTGTACCCCACACAGTAATGGGGTCTTCAGTGTAATAGCGCCACCTTGTACTCTCCACACAGTAATGGGGTCTTCAGTGTAATAGCGCCACCTTGTACTCTCCACACAGTAATGGGGTCTTCAGTGTAATAGCGCCACCTTGTACTCTCCACACAGTAATGGGGATCTTCAGTGTAATAGCGCCACCTTGTACTCTCCACACAGTAATGGGGTGTTCAGTGTAATAGCGCCACCTTGTACTCTCCGTACAGTAATGGGGTCTTCAGTGTAATAGCGCCACCTTGTACTCTCCACACAGTAATGGGGTCTTCAGTGTAATAGCGCCACCTTGTGTACCCCACACAGTAATGGGGTCTTCAGTGTAATAGCGCCACCTTGTACTCTCCACACAGTAATGGGGTCTTCAGTGTAATAGCGCCACCTTGTACACCCCACACAGTAAGGGGGTCTACAGTGAAATAGCGCCACCTTGTACTCTCCGTACAGTAATGGGGTCTTCAGTGTAATAGCGCCACCTTGTACTCTCCGTACAGTAATGGGGATCTTCAGTGTAATAGCGCCACCTTGTACTCTCCACACAGTAATGGGGTCTTCAGTGTAATAGCGCCACCTTGTACTCTCCGTACAGTAATGGGGTCTTCAGTGTAATAGCGCCACCTTGTACTCTCCACACAGTAATGGGGTCTTCAGTGTAATAGCGCCACCTTGTACTCTCCACACAGTAATGGGGTCTTCAGTGTAATAGCGCCACCTTGTGTACCCCACACAGTAATGGGGTCTTCAGTGTAATAGCGCCACCTTGTGTACCCCACACAGTAATGGGGTCTTCAGTGTAATAGCGCCACCTTGTACTCTCCGTACAGTAATGGGGTCTTCAGTGTAATAGCGCCACCTTGTACTCTCCACACAATAATGGGGTCTTCAGTGTAATAGCGTCACCTTGTACTCTCCGTACAGTAATGGGGTCTTCAGTGTAATAGCGCCACCTTGTACTCCACACTAATGGGGTCTTCAGTGTAATAGCGCCACCTTGTACTCTCCGTACAGTAATGGGGTCTTCAGTGTAATAGCGCCACCTTGTACTCCACACTAATGGGGTCTTCAGTGTAATAGCGCCACCTTGTACTCTCCACACAGTAATGGGGTCTTCAGTGTAATAACGCCACCTTGTACTCTCCGTACAGTAATGGGGTCTTCAGTGTAATCGTATTCATGAGCAGGTGTTATCCCCGCCCACCAAAGGCTAGCTCCGCCCACTGACAGTTATTCACATGTTTCTACCTATTCAAAGTAATAGGGTTGTCAGTTGAAGTGGGCAGGGCTAGCCTCAGGTGGGCGGGGCTAGCCTCTTAATGACTCTTTTCTGGCTGAAAACTGCAGATTTGAGCACTAAATACTCTAAGGCACAGGTGTCAAACTGCCGGCCCTCCAGCTGTTGGGAAACTACAACTCCCATCAGGGCATTGTATAATCTACAACAGTGGGCATGATGGGAGCTGTAGTTTCCCAACAGCTGAAGGGCCGGCAGTTTGACACCCCTGCTCTAAGGCTATGTTCACACGGCTTATTTCGGGGCGTATTTGCGGACCGTGTGAAGATGGCCTACCTCTACTCCATTAGACTTGGTTCACATCTGAGGTTCTGTTCGGACCCCTCCGGTGCCCCGGGACCCGCTTCACAGCGCCCACACTAAGGACCCTATTGATTACAATGGCTCCGTCAGGTTTCCGCCATGTTGTCTGTCATCACATTGAAAAAATAGCGCAGTTTTCCTCAGTACTTTTTTCCGTCGTTCCCGACTGAATATGTGATCTGGTTCCTTCCATTGTGTTTTCCGCAGTTTGGAGGGATGGCTAGCAGTCTAAACGGCGGAGGAGATGGATGTTTAGGAGTGATCCCTATCCGTACCGTCACCAAACCACCGTCTATGAATACATTCATATTAGTGGTGGTCACATGACAGGAAGTGCCTCTTGGTGCTGCCATGGTAACCCCAGAGCAAGCGCAATAGTTGCATTTCTCCAGAGTACGATGCCTCTTTATAATCCAGTGTTTTGGTGATGACGTTTGTGCTCTTCCTTTTGTGACGAGCTTCTTGTTTTGTCTTTAGCGTCGTCTGATAGTGAGAACAAGAAGTCCTTTAGTCTGGAAGAGAAGTCCAAGTCCTCCAAGAAGAGAGTGCACTACATGAAGTTCGCCAAAGGTGAGTGCAGGCGACCTGGAGTTAGAGATGGTGGTAGAGCGGACTGTAGACCTCCTCCACAAAGGGAAGCTGCTAACCGCACGGTCCAGTCACATTATTATGACCACTGCCTACTTTTGACATCAGCAGAACGTGTGAAGGAAGTCTTGTGTGGTGTGCAGACGGATGTCACTGCACCTCTGCTAACCCTACTGTGTATGGGGCCCCGGGTGCAGACGGATGTCACTGCACCTCTGCTAACCCCACTGTGTTTTGGGGCCCTGGAGGGGACGGATGTCCACTGCACCTCTGCTAAACCCACTGTGTATGGGGCCCTGGAGCAGGGCGGATGTCACTGCACCTCTGCTAACCTACTGTGTATGGGGCCTGGAGCAGACGGATGTCACTGCACCTCTGCTAACCCTCCTGGTTAGGGGCCCCGGAGCAGACGGATGTCACTGCTCCTCTGCTAACCCTACTGTGTATGGGGCCTTGCTGTAGACGGATGTCACTGCACCTCTGCTAACCCTACTGTGTATGGGCCCCAGAGCAGACAGGTGTCACTGCACCTCTGCAAAACCCTACTGTGTAGGGGGCCCCGGAGCAGACAGTGTCACTGCACCTCTGCTAACCCTACTGTGTATGGGGCCCTGGAGCAACGGATGTCACTGCACCTCTGCTAACCCTACTGTTTATGGGGCCCTGGAGCAGACGGATGCACTGCAACCTCTGCTAACCCTACTGCGTTTTGGAGCCCCAGAGCAGACGGATGTCACTGCACCTCTGCTAACCCTCCTGCGTATGGGGCCCCAGAGCAGACGGATGTCACTGCACCTCTGCTAACCCTACTGTGTATGGGGCCTGGAGCAAATGGATGTCACTGCACCTCTCCTAACCCTACTGCGTATGGAGCCCCAGAGCAGACGGATGTCACTGCACCTCTGCTAACCCTACTGTATAGGGGACCCCGGAGCAGACGGATGTCACTGCACCTATGCTAACCCTACTGGGTATGGGGCCCCAGAGCAGCTGCATGTAACTGCCCCTCTGCTAACCCAACTGTGTATGGGACCCCGGAGCAGACAGATGTCACTGCACCTCTGCTAACCCTACTGTGTATGGGGCCCCGGAGCAGACGGATGTCACTACACCTCTGCTAACCCTACTGTGTATGGGGCCCCGGAGCAGCCGGATGTCACTGCACCTCTGCTAACCCTACTATGTATGGGGCCCTGGAGCAGACGGATGTCAGCTAACCAAACTGAATCGGCTGAAATTTTGTCAGCAGTGTCAGAATTGGATCTCCAATGACTGACAAAGGGTTGTCTTCTCCAGTTAGTCATGTTTTACACTTCATTAAATAGATAGAAGTGGGAGTGCCAGGCCAGAAACATCAGAGAACAAACACCCTGCAACCATTACTGGAAGAACACAAGCTGGTGGTGACATCATTATGGTCTGGGGGATGTTTTTGTGGCCTTCTCTGGGCCACTCATCCATGTGGAAGGCACTCTCAACAGATTTCAGTATGAATCCCTCCTTGCAGATCCCATACTCCCATACATGATGATTATCTCCCCTGGGGCTGATGGGATCTTCCAGCAAGACAATGCAACACGGCTACAAATGTACGACATTGGTTGGAAGAGCAGAACCAGGACTTCCAAGTACTACCCATACTTTCCAATTGAGTATGTGCGAATGATGGTGTTGGCTCTATGGATCCTCTGATGGTCATAATAATGTGACTGGGCAGTGTATATGCTATAATAAATAGGTCATAGGTCTGTCCCTTATGTAATGATTGGCTTACATGGGCACAAACTCTTGTGGGCAGAGCAGCTGATTTCTGTGTGGATACGGTTTTATCCCGTCTATAGAGTCATGGAGGGGGGGTAGAGGGGAGGATGCAGAACACCTGCCCGCTGCTGCCAGACCCCAGATAGAAACCAGGAGAATTGTGACTGCAGCTCTGGATGTGACTGGAGTAGAAGACTTCTTAAAGTCACGTGTGTACAGGTGCTATGAGCTATAGATGGATGTGGAGGGGGTGTTTGGCCGGTGTCGGGGCTGTGGTGGGTACCCCTGCCAGTATGTTACCCCTCCTTCCCTCCCTCCGGTATTTTGGGGATTTGGAGGTGGCTGGGGTCTGGGATGCGTTGGTTGTGTGGAGCTGCACCCCCGCTACCCTTCCTGATATCATTCCATTAAGACGTGTATGAGGAGACCTGGCGGGGTGTAATTACGAGGGCTGGATAATTATGCAGCTCCAGTGTGTTTGGCCCCGGGTCCTACTGACAAGTGCTCTTAAACGCACAAGCAATGATGCAATTATCCCCCGGTAATTATAGCTCACGCCGAAGAGGCTGCTGCATGCGATCATGATGGACTGACAGCTATGCTGGGGCCACGAGGAGCTTCATGTATAAGACCAGGGTAGTGATATACTATATAATAGCTGTACCGTATATAACGGAATATAAGAGACCAGGGTAGTGATATACCATATAATATCTGTACCGTATATAACGGAATATGAGACCAGCGTAGTGATAGACTATATAATAGCTGTACCGTATATGCAAGAGTATAAGAGACCAGGGTAGTGATATACTATATATTAGCTGTACCATATATAATGGAATATGAGACCAGCGTAGTGATATACCATATAATATCTCTACCGTATATGCAAGAGTATAAGAGACCAGGGTAGTGATATACCATATAATATCTCTACCGTATATTCAAGAGTATAAGAGACCAGGGTAGTGATATACCATATAATATCTGTACCATATAAACTAGAATATATGAGACCAGGGTAGTGATATACCATATAATATCTGTACCATATATGCAAGAGTATAAGAGACCAGGGTAGTGATATACCATATAATATCTGTACTGTATAAACTAGGATATATGAGACCAGGGTAGTGATATACCAAATAATATCTGTAAGGCCGTGTTCACACGGCTTATTCACGGCGGATTTGTGAGCTGGATTGCGCTCGCAAATCCGCGTGAATAAGGGGCGGGACAGAGCGGGGCCTGAGCGCGGCGGGGCCGCCGCTCCCCGGCCCCATAAACTGTCATTATCTATGGCGCGTCCGCGCCGTAAATAATGTGCATGTCACTTTCTCCCCCCGCGGCGGATTCGCCGAGCGGGGAGGAGCGACGGAATCCACTGTTCTCTATGAGAGCAGTGGATTACCGTAATGACTCCGACGGATTGGCGCCGTACTGAAGCACAAATCCGGCGCGGAGTACGGCGCCACTCCGCGGACAAATAAGCCTTACTTGCTTTGCTGTTCTATTTACTATTGTTCTTCTATTTTGGGATTCATTTATTGGTATATTTGGTAAAGGGATGGTCGTGCGCTCCTAGTAGATAGTGGGTGCTCTGGTGCAAAGACCCAACTTCCATACAGCAGGCCTATTGTAATCAAAGTTGGAGGTTAAGAGAGTGCAGTCTCCACAGGTCGTTTATTCTACAGTCGTCTTTCGTTGCTGGCGTATTATAAAATATATATACCACGCCGGTGCTTTTAGTTTTTCAGCGTCTTCCCATATAATACAATTGTATGGGCGATGTTGAAAAAAACAAGAACCGACCATGTTTTCTGCGCAAAACGTTACTAAAAAACGCAGCCCTGCATTGGAAAAAATAAGTTGATTTCGTCCGTTTTTGTCCAATGTAGACCTAACCTTATATTTAGCTCCATCCATCTTCCATCAACTCTGAGCAGCTTCCCAGTCCCTGCTGAAACAAAGCCTCCCCCCACCATGTTGCTGCCCCCACCAGGCTTTACGGCGGGGATGGAGAGTTCATGGGGACACAGTGCAGTGTTTCCTCCACACATGGCATTTGGCATTGAGGTTTCATCTGACCAGAGCCCCTTCTCCCACATTCATTGTGTCCCCTACAGAGCTTTCTGCAAACAGGACTTCTTCTGGCTTTCAAAAAAGTTTTTCTTCTTGCCCCTCTTCCATAAAGGCCAAATTTGTAGAATACATGACTAATAGTTCTCCTGTGGACAGATTCTCCCACCTAAACTATGAATCTCTGCAGCTCCTCCTGAGTGACCCTGGGCCTCTTGGCTGTTTCTCTGATTAGTGCTCTTCCTTTCTGGACTGTCAGTTTAGGTGGACGGTCAGGTCTAGGTGGGATAACAGTTGTGCAATACTTCCATTTACAGATGATGGACTGAACAGTGCTCCATGAGATGTTCAGAGCTTGGGCTATTTTTTTTTTTTTTTAAACCTAACCCTTCAATACACTTTACTACAACTTTATCCCTAAACTGTCTGGTATGTTCCTTTTGGTTTTCATGACGCTGATTGTTCACTAAAGCGCGCTAGCAAACCTCACGAAACAGCTGTAGTTCTACTGAGAATAAATTAGATGTACTGTTTTTACTAATTCAGTGACTTTTAAGTCTGTTCACACGGCATAATTGTGGCGCATACAGTACGTGCCGCAATTACGCCCGGTGCTTTGGGAGTCGCGCTGATCAGCGCGTATTCCCAATGCACGGGGGTCCGGCAGCCCGCCAGCCCCATTGACATGCATTACTCACGGAACGTTTTTGCCACGAATAATTGACATGTTTCATTCCTCAACTATGACACTACAAAAATGCTGATCCATGCCCTTGTCATCTCCCGCCTAGACTACTGCAACATCCTCCTCTGTGGCCTCCCAGCTAGCACCCTCGCTCCCCTCCAATCCATCCTTAACTCTGCTGCCCGTCTTATCCACCTCTCTCCTCGCTACTCCTCTGCCTCTCCCCTCTGCCAATCCCTTCACTGGCTTCCCATTGCCCAGCGAATCCAGTTTAAGCTACTAACCATGACCTACAAGGCTCTCCATGACCTCTCCCCTCCATACATCTCTGCCCTAATTTCCAAATATCTCCCCTCACGCAATCTCTGCTCTTCACAGGACCTTCTCCTCTGCTCTCCCCTTATCAGTTCCTCACACAACCGTCTCCAAGACTTCTCTCGTGCTTCCCCCACACTCTGGAACTCACTGCCCCAACACATCAGACTCTCCTCCACTTTCACCAGCTTCAAAAGCAACCTGAAAACCCATCTCTTCAGGCTTGCCTATAACCAATATAGCTTTTTATCAGTTCATTGCAGTTTACAAGATCTCTGCTTATTTGATGTTTCCGTCCAGTGGATCAATACCTGTCCTGGGCATGTAATGGACGCACAGGTGCATGGCTCGCTGCAGGACATCAACTAGTAAGTATAATATCGTGTGCCTTATGCCCAGGATAAATATGTATCCGCTTAAACTATGAAGGTTTCTGTGGATGACAGCAAGCAGAGATCCTGAGATATGTGAGGAATTGGTACAGAAAGTATATTAGAAATGTGTAAGAGTATGCGTATGCCAGGAACCGAGTAGTATTTGGTGCTCTCGGGTCTTCTTGGCACCAAGTCATTGTGGTAGACTTTGTAAGACAACGTCCTTGGGAACCCTCCTCCCCCCCCACCCCCATTCACTTTCCGGTTTTTCCAAGAATAATCTTTCATTCCCCCTATCCTCTTTCCATCCCCGTTTCCCCCTAATCTAAACTTCCCCCCTTTGGGGCCCCTCCCCCCCCCCCCCCCTCCTCCTCCCTTAAATTTCCCCTTTTTTTCCCCTTCTTCGTCTCCCGCCTTCCCCCCTCTCTCCCCTGCCCATTCCGCCTTTGCCTCCTCCTTTTCCCCGCCCCCCCCCCTTTTCGCCCTTTTCCCCTTTCCCCTCGCCTCCGCTTTTCCCGGGCCTTCTCCTCCCCCCCCTTTCGCCCACCCCTCCCGCTTTCCGTGTTCCCCCCCTCGGCCCCCCCAACCTTTCGCTCTTCCCCCCTTTTTCCCCCTTTCGCCCAAAACCCCTTTCGGCTGCCTTCCCCTTCCTTTTTATCTTTTCTTCATTTCGCTCGCTTTTTGATTTTTCCCTCCCTCCGCCCTGCTTTTGCCCGGTTCTCCCCCCTCCCTCCTTGTTTCTTCCCCCTTTTTTCCGCTTTTGGGGTTTTTTCTTTCCCCCCTGGTTTTTCGGTTTTGTTTTTCTTTCCCCTTTTTTCCCCTCCGGGCCCCCGGCCTTTTGGGTTTTGTTCCTCCTTTCGCCTCCGCCTTTGGCTGTCTCCTTCCCCTGGCCGGGGCTTTGCCGTTCCCCCCATCGCCCCTTCCCCGCCTTCCGGCCGGTCTTTTTTCCCCCTTTTTTCCCTCCGTTTTTATTGCTCCGTTCACCCCTTTTTCCAGGCCCCCCGGCCTTTCTGGCCCCCCCCCCCCCAAACCCCCTTCCGTTTCGCCTCGTTTTCTCTCCCCCCCCGGCCTCGCCTTTCCCTGTCTCTCCCCCTTGCCCTCCCCCCTTTCGCCGTTCTCCCCCTCCCCTCCCCCTTTTTGCTCGTTCTCCCCCCCCCCCCTCCCCTTTTCGCTTTCTCTCCCCCTCTCCTTTCGCTCGTTTTTCCCTCCCCCCCTCGCCCTCCGCCTTTCGCTCGTTCTCTCGCCCTCCGCCTTTCGCTCGTTCTCTCGCCCTCCGCCTTTCGCTCGTTCTCTCGCCCTCCGCCTTTCGCTCGTTCTCTCGCCCTCCGCCTTTCGCTCGTTCTCTCGCCCTCCGCCCCTTTGTCGTTTTCCCCCCCCCCCCGCCTTTCGCTCGTTTTCCCCCCCCCCCCCTTTCGCTCGTTTTTTCCCCCCATCCCCCTTTTTCGCTCGTTCTCCCCCCCCCCCCGCCTTTCGCTTCCCTTCCCCTCCCCTCCCCTTTCGCTCGTTCTCTTCCCCCCCGCCCTTTCCCGCCCCCTTTTCGCTGTTCTTTTTCCCCCCCCCCCCTTTCGCTCTTTTTCCCCCCCCTTTTCCTCTTCTTCCCCCCCCTCCCCCCCTTTTCCCCGTTTCTCCCCCCCCCCCCCCCCTTTTTCGCTGTTTCTCCCCCCCCCTCCCCCTTTTTCCCCCCCCTTCTTCCCCCCCCCCCGCCTTTCCTCGTTCTCTCCCCCTCCCCCTTTCCCCCTTTCGCTCGCTTCCCCCCTCCCCTCCGCCCTTTCCTCGTTCTCTCCCCCCCCCCCGCTTTTCGCTCTTTTCCCCCCTTCCCCCCCCCCTTTTTCGCTCGTTTCCTCCCCCCCCCCTCCGCCCCTTTCGTCGTTCTCTCCCCCTCCCCCCCTTTCGCTCGTTTCCCCCCTCCCCCCCCTTTTCGTCTTTCCCTTTTCCCCCCTTCCCCCCCCCTTTCGCTCGTTCTTCCCCCTCCCCCCCTTTCGCTCGTTCTCCCTCCCCCCCCCCGTTTTTTCGTCTTCTTCCCCCTTTCCCCCTTTCGCTCGTTCCCCCCCCCCTCCCCCCCCTTTCGCTCGTTCTCCCCCCCCCTCCCCCTTTCCTCTCTCCCCCTCCCCCTCCGCCTTTCGCTCGTTCTTCCCCCCGCCCCCCCCCTTTCCCCGTTTTCTCCCCCCCTCGCCCCCCCCTTTCGCTCTTCCCCCCCCTTTCGCCCTCCGCCTTTCGCTCGTTCCTCCCCCCCTCCCCTCCCCTTTCGCTTTTTTCTCTCCCCTCCCCCTGCCTTCGCCGTTCTCCCCCCCCCCCTCCGCCTTTCGATCGTTCTCGCCCTCCCCCTCCGCCGTTCGCTCGTTCTCTCCCCCTCCCCCTCCCCCGCCTTTCCTCGTTCCCTCTCCCCCCCCGCCCCCCCCTTTTCGCCCCGTTCTTTCCCCCTCCCCTCCCCTTTTTCCCGCTCGTTCTCTCCCCCCTCCCCCCCCCTTTTCGCTCGTTCTCTCCCCTCCCCTCCCGCCTTTCGCTCTTTCTCTCCCCCCCCCTTCCCCCTTTCCTCTTTCTCCCCCCCCTCGCCCCCCGCCTTCCGCTCGTTCCTCCCCTCCCTCCGCCTTTCGCTCGTTCTTCCCCCCCGCCCTCCGCCTTTCGCTCGTTTTTCCCCCCCTCCCCCTCCCCCTTTCCCGTTCTCCCCCCCCCTCGCCCTCTTCTTTCCCCCTTTTTCCTCCCCCTGGGCCCTCCCCTTTCGCCGTTCTCCCCCCCCTCCCCTCCGCCTTTCGCTCGTTCCCCCCCCCCTTTCGCCCCCGCCTTTCGTTTTTCCCTTCCCCCCCCTCCCCTTTCGCTCGTTCTTCTCCCCCTCCCCCCTCCCCCTGTCGCTCGTTCTCTCCCCCTCGCCCTCCGCCTTTCCCCTCGTTCTCCCCCCCCCCCGCCCTCCGCCTTTCGCTCTTTCTCCCCCCTCGCCCCCCCCTTTTGCTGTTCTTTTCCCCCCGGCCCCCCCCGCCTTTCGCTCGTTCACTCCCCTCGCCCTCCCCTTTGCTCGTTCTTTTCCCCTCCCCTCCCCTTTTCCTTTTTCTCTCCCCCCCCCCGCCTTTCGCTCTTCCTCCCCCTCCCCCTCCCCTTTTCGCTCGTTTTCTCCCCCTCCCCTCCCCCTTTCGCTCTTTCTCTCCCCCTCCCCTCCCCCTTTTTTCGTGTTCTATCCCCCCCCCCCGCCTTTCCCCCCCGTTTTTTCCCCTCCCCTCCCCCTTTCCTCTTTTCTCATCCCCCTCCCCTCCCCGCCCTTCGCTCTTTCTTTTCCCCCTTTTCCCCCTCCGTTTCGCTCTTTCCCTTTTCCCCCTCCCTCCGCCTTTCGTGGTTCCTTCCCCTCCCTTCCCCCTTTTTTTCGCTCGTTCTCTCCCCCCCCCCTTCCGCCTTTTTCGTCTTTTCTCCCCCCTCCCCCTCCGCCTTTCGTCGTTCCCCCCCCTCCCCTCCCCCCTTTTGTCGTTCTTCCCCTCCCTTCCGCCTTTCGCTCGTTTTCCCCCCCCTCCCCCCCGCCTTTCGCTGTTTCTCCCCCCCCGCCCCCCCCTTTTTCGCTCTTCTCTTCCCCTCCCCCTTGCTGTTTCTCCCCCCTCCCCCCCCTTTTCGCTTTCTTTTTCCCCTCGCCCTCCCCCTTTCGCCGTTCTCTCCCCCCCCCCTTTCCCGCCTTTCGCTTTCCCACCTCTCCCCCCTCCCCTCCCCCCTTTCGCTCGTTCCTCCCCCCTCCCTTCCGCCTTTCCTCGTTTCTCCCCCTCGCCCTCCGCCTTTCGCTCTTTCCCCTTTCCCCTCCCCTCCCCCCCTTTTCGCTCGTTCTCTTCCCCGCCCCCCGCCTTTCGCTCGTTCCTTCCCCTCGCCCCCCCCCCCTTTCGCTCTTTTCTCTTCCCCTCCCCTCCCCCTTTTTCGCTCTTCTCTTCCCCCCTCGCCCCCGCCTTTCGCCGTTCTTTTCCCCCTCGCCCTCCCCTTTCGCTCGTCTCTCCCCCCCCTCGCCCCCGCCTTTCGCTCTTCTCTTCCCCTCCCCCCTCCCCTTTCCCTCTTTCCCTTTTTTCCCCCCCGCCCCCCCGGCCTTTCGTCTTTCCCTTCCCCTCCCCTTTCCCCCTTTTCGCTCGTTCCCCTTCCCCCCCCTCTCCTTCCGCCTTTCGCTCGTTCCTTCCCCCCCCCCTCCCCCCTTTCCCGCCCCCGTTTCTCCCCCTCGCCCCCCCGCCCCCGCTCTTTTTCCTTCCCCCCTCCGCCCTCCCTTTCCTTTTTCCTCTTTCCCCTGCCCCCCCCCCCCCCCCCCCTCGCCCCCGCCCCGATTTTTTCCCCCCCCTCCCCCCTCCCCTCCCTTTGCCTTTTCCCCCCCTGCCCCCCGCCCCTCGTTTTTCCCCCCTCGCCCTCCGCCTTTGCTCGTTTCCCCCCCCCTCCCCTCCCCTTTCGCTCGTTCTCCCCCCCCCGCCCTCCGCCTTTCGCTCGTTTTTCCCCCCCTCGCCCTCCCCCTTTTCGCCTTTCCTTCCCCTCGCCCCCCCCCTTTCGCTGTTCTCCCCCCCCTCCGCCTTTCGTTTTTCCCCCCCTCGCCCTCCCCCTTTCGTCGTTCTTTTCCCCTCCCCCTCCCCTTTTCGTCGTTTTTTTCCCCTCGCCCTCCGCCTTTCGCTCGTTCTCTCCCCCTCCGCCTTTCGCTCGTTCTCTCCCCCTCCGCCTTTCGCTCGTTCTCTCCCCCCCCTCCGCCTTTCTCTCGTTCTCCCCCGTCCCCTCCCCTTTCGCCGTTCTTTTCCCCCCCCCCCGCCTTTCGCTCGTTTTTTTCCCCCCTCCCCCGCCTTTCGCTTTTCTTTTCCCCCTCCCCCCTTTCGCTCGTTCTCTCCCCCCCCCTTTCCGCCTTTCCTCGTTCTCTCCCCCCCCCCCCCCCGCCTTTCGCTCGTTCCCCCCCCCCTCCCCCCGTTTTTTTTCGCTCTTTTCTTTTCCCCTCGCCTTTTCGCTCGTTCTCCCCCCCCCCTCCCGCCTTTCGCTCGTTCTTTCCCCCCCTCGCCCTCCGCCTTTCGCTCGTTCTTTCCCCTCGCCCCCCCCCTTTTCCTCGTTCTCCCCTCCCCTCCGCCTTTCGCTCGTTCTTTTCCCCCCTCCCCCCCCCCCTTTTTCCTCGTTCTCTTCCCCCCCCGCCCTCCCCCTTTCGCTGTTCTCCCCCCCCTCGCCCCCCGCCTTTCGCTGTTCTTCCCCCCCCCCGCCCCCCGCCTTTCTCTCTTCTCTTCCCTCCCCCCGCCTTTCGCTCTTCTCTCCCTCCCTTCCGCTTTCGCTCTTTCTTTTCCCCCCCCTTTCCCCCTTTCGCTCTTTTCCTTTTTCCCCCCGCCCTCCCCCCTTTGCTCGTTCTCTCCCCCCCCCCCGCCTTTCGCTCGTTCTCCCCCCCTCCCCCCTCCGCCTTTCCTCTTTCCCCCCCCCCTCGCCCCCCCCTTTCGCCGTTCTCTCCCCTCGCCCCCCCCGCCTTTCCCGTGTTTTTCTTCCCCCCCCCTTTTTCCCCTCCCCCCCCCCCCTCCCCGCCTTTCGCTGTTCCCCCCCCCTCGCCTCCCCTTTCGCCTTTCCCCCCCCGCCCTGCCTTTCGTCTTCTCTCCCCCTCGCCCTCCGCCTTTCGTCGTTTCTCCTCCCCCTCCCCCCCCCCGCCTTTCGTCGTTCCTTTTTCCCCCCCTCGCCCCCCGTTTTTCGTTTTTCCTTCCCCCCCCCCCGCCCCCCCCTTTTTCCCCTCGCCCCTCCCCCTATGTTTGTCTTCCTCCTGCCCCCCCCCTCCGCCTTTCGCTCGTTCTCTTCCCCCTCGCCCTCCCGCCTTCGCTCGTTCTTTTCCCCCCTCCCCCCCGCCTTTTTCGCTCTTCCCCTTCCCCCTCCCCCCCGCCTTTGCTGTCTCTCCCCCTCCCCCTTTTTCGCTCGTTCTCTCCCCCCCCCCCCTCCGCCTTTCGCTCGTTCTCTTCCCCTCTCCCTCCGCCTTTCGCTCGTTCTCTTCCCCTTCCCCCCACCTTTCGCTCTTTCCCCCCCTCTCCCTCCCCCCTTTCGCGGGTTCTTCTTCCCCCCCTTCCCCTTTTCGCTCGTTCTTTTCCCCCTTCCCCTCCGCCTTTCGTCGCCCTTTCCCCCTCCCCCCCTCCGTTTTTTCGCTCGTTCCCTTTTCCCCTCGCCCCCTCCGCCTTTCGCTCGTTCTCTCCCCCTCCGCCTTTCGCTCGTTCTCTCCCCCTCGCCCTCCGCCTTTCGCTCGTTCTATCCCCCTCTCCTTCAGCCTTTCGCTCGTTCCCCCCCCTCCCTTCCGCCTTTGCCGTTCTCTCCCCCTCGCCCTCCCCCAAACTCACGTTCTCGTCCCCTCGCCCTCCGCCTTTCGCTCGTTCTCTTCCCCTCGCCCTCCGCCTTTCGCTCGTTCTCTCCCCCTCGCCCTCCGCCTTTCGCTCGTTCTCTCCCCCTCGCCCTCCGCCTTTCGCTCGTTCTCTTCCCCTCGCCCTCCGCCTTTCGCTCGTTCTCTTCCCCTCGCCCTCCGCCTTTCGATCGTTCTCTCCCCCTCGCCCTCGCCCTCCGCCTTTCGATCGTTCTCTCCCCCTCGCCCTCCGCCTTTCGATCGTTCTCTCCCCCTCGCCCTCGCCCTCCGCCTTTCGATCGTTCTCTCCCCCTCGCCCTCGCCCTCCGCCTTTCGCTCGTTCTCTTCCCCTCGCCCTCCGCCTCTCTCTCACCCTCCCCATTTATCTGTATTTGCTTCTCATCTGGGACCAGGACTAGCTATATGGACAGGTTTATAGTCCCTGAATGCAAGCAAGTGTCCTCATTCACTGACCGCAATCTGCAGACAGAACATAAACACAGAGTATAATAGAAAACTGTAGAACTTCCCATTGCTGTGACTGGCATGGCTGTTCTTGCTGTGACTAGTGTCAGGCTGCTGCAGCTTTCTCACATCTACTTCTCATTGCTGTGACTAGTGTCAGGCTGCTGCAGCTTTCTCACATCTACTTCTCATTGCTGTGACTAGTGTCAGGCTGCTGCAGCTTTCTCACATCTACTTCCCATTGCTGTGACTAGTGTCAGGCTGCTGCAGCTTTCTCACATCTACTTCCCGTTGCTGTGACTGGCATGGCTGTTCTTGCTGTGACTAGTGTCAGGCTGCTGCAGCTTTCTCACATCTACTTCCCATTGCTGTGACTAGTGTCAGGCTGCTGCAGCTTTCTCAGCAGGTGCAGGGATATGAGGCAGTGGGGGTGCCGGCTGCCTCAGGTGAGAAGTGACACGCCGGGGCGGTGACCATGTGTCGGTACATATGTTGTGCCGCATGCTTTTGCCTCAGTAATCAATGTTCCCAGCCGGGCCCTCCACCCTTCTTCACAGGACTGGTTGCTTAACAGCATCTGCAGAGAACCGGTCTGTCGTCCCGGTGGCTGTGCTGGGGCTTTTATAGGGTCAGGAGTTCAGGGTTGTGCAATAAAGGACGTTAACGTACGTAGGCTGTCTGTGCGGCGCCCCGGGCTGCCCTGGGTGGGGGCCGTGCACCCATACAGCACAGATATGTATTTAATATCTGGGGCTGAGGGCACAGTATCGTGTCCCGTGTGTTTACACAAGCAGTCGCCCCTGCATATCCTAATATTCACCTTTCGGATGTTCTGCCTTCAGGTGTTAGGATTGAATTCGGGAGCAGGAAATAATTATATAGTTTTAGAGCTCGAGTCTTGCAAATCTGTCTCACTAATAGGTGGGTGGATGCGGAGCTGCCAATAGGAGCTTTTTGATTGGCATGTCAGGTTTCGGGGATTAGGGGAGGGGGTAGTCACTCAGGAAGAATAACTTTACTTTTATGGTTTTGTTTTTTTCTTGTAAAGAAATAGTTTCCATGGGTGAGGAAGGGGGGTTCCACTTTTCACCATGCGCCGAGTTCCAATTTTGGGACGTTACTTTGCACCTACTGAGCTCAGTGGGCAGAGCGAGTGCCACTAACAGGGGATTGATCACATCATCCCGTCCTCAGTTACGTCCTTCCTTTATGGGACACATGGAAAGGATTTCCAAGTTTTCTAAATTGAACAACTTTCTGATATACCTTGTGTTTCAGTTGCTTTATTTTCAAGATCTCTGCTTGCTGTTAGAGGCTGAACCTCATTCTGATTTAAAGAGAGATTCTTACTGTGCTGTTTCACAGAGCTTGCTCTTTACAGCCAGCTTCAGGCTCACACTTCCTGTTCAGGCTGTGGGTGGATCTATAGCTTCTGGCTCCTGCTTATTGTTCAGGAGGTAACTGGATCTACAGCTTCTGGCTCCCGCTTCCTGTTAGAGCTGGGGCGGTTCTACACTTCATGGCTCCCCTTCCGTTTCAGGCTGCGGGCGGTTCTACAGCTTCATGCTCCTGCTTCCTGTTCTGGCTTTGATTGGATCTACAGCTTCTGGCTCCTGCTTCCTGTTCAGGCTTTGATTGGATCTACAGCTTCTGGCTCCCGCTTCCTGTTCAAGCTGTGGGCTGTTTTACAGCTTCTGGCTCCCGCTTCCTGTTCAGGCTGCGGGCGGTTCTACAACTTCAGGCTCCCACTTCCAGTTTAAGCTGCGGGCGGTTCTACAGCTTCAGATGCCCACTTCCTCTTCAGGCTGTGAGCGGTTCTACAGCTTCCAGCGCCCGCTTTCTCTTCAGCCTGCGGGCGGTTCTACAGCTTCCGGCTCCCGCTTCCTGTTCAGCCCGCGGGCGGTTCTACAGCTTCCGGCTCCCGCTTCCTGTTCAGCCCGCTGGTGGTTCTACAGCTTCTGTGGGTGGTTCTACAGCAGTGACTGACATTTTAGCTCAGTTATTCTTAGCTGAGATTGGTTATGGATGGGTATTAACCGCAGGGAAGGCTACAGAGCTCTAAAGAGTTAGTTTGTCACCATGAAAAATAAACAAGCTCCTGTGCTGCTCATAAGACACAGCAGGGCGTGGCCTCACCATTGCTTGAGCAGAGAGAGGTGGTCGGTAACCTAGGAAAGCTTGTGTACACAAGCAGGAGATAAGAACTGCAATAAAGCAAGACTTATTCAGAATTTTATTTCGCTCTTACCTACATGTGTAAAGGTAATGTGACTTTTTATTATGTATTTTTTATTTTTTTTATTTTTTTTTTTTTTTACTATTTTTCAAAGCAAACCATAAATCAATAGATTTTCTATCCATAGTCGCGAAAACACTTTGTCCGGAAATTGAACACGTTGTGGCAATACTGTGACAGGAAGGAGCAGGAAATGTTACCACACGGCAATTTAGCTTCTTGTACCTTCTTCTCTCCTTCTGGCCCTTATTGCAGGAGTGCGGCTCCATGGGACGCGTGGGCCTCGTACGTGAGTCTTGGGAAGAGCGCTTGTTTGTGTTACGAGTCTGCAGTTCCTTCCCGACACCGAATCAGGACTTTGATGAGGAAGTCCATATAGGCTGGAAGAAAGCATTCCTTTGATGTAGACTTGAGAAAATGTAAAACAAAATCGGAGAAGCCATTTATCTCGCACTTCCTCCCTCTCGGGCCTCACCGGACGTGTCCACTGCGGTAGAAAATCAGCCACCTCTGTGGAGATGTGTTTTCTTAATGTTCCTCTATGGATCTGCCACTAAGTATTAAGAGGGTTCTCCGCATTGATCAAAAACTGTGACCCTCGTTGATCGACAAAACTAGCGGAAAATGTACTATTTCTCTGCAGCGCCTCCAGAGGGGAAATGAAGCATTACACTGTGTCTATTCATGTGTGTGTAAAGCAGGATGGGACAGGTCCTCCAGAGAGGACTGGAGCACTCCTTACCGGTTTTCCCCAAAAATAAGACACCCCCGAAAATAAGACCTAGTGCATTTTTTTGATGCAATTCGGAGTTTGGCTGCTTATGCGGATGTTTGTGATGAAATCACTACAATATATTAATACAGGTTGATGTTTTGTTCAATGATAAATGTGAATTCTTGTTCATGGGAAAAAAAAAAAACATCCCATAAAAATAAGTCTTGGCTCGTCTTTAGGAGCAAAATTAATGTAAGACACGATCTTATTTTCGGGGAAAAGGGGTAGAAGGTTAAAGGGTTTTCAAATTAAGAAAACCCACTTGAGGCAGGTTCACATATCGAGGATTTGCCTACGGCTAATTCGCTGTGTGGATTTCAGAGTTGCTCGAGGATTGGACCTATCATTGATGCTGATCCGGGGCTTTTCCTTGTAGGATTCGCAAGAAAAAGGAATTAAGCTAAATTTCCCTAAAAGGGTTTTACATTTTTGGGATTTGCTTAAAAAAATTCTCAACCTTATTTTTAAGCTGCTCCCTTAGTAAATCCCAAGTGTAAAAAGCTCTCGTCCCGGGGATACGACCAGTGACGAGACTACTCCCCGTCCGGGCGCACATGCTCAGACATCACCTCTCAGGCAGCTACTGTCAGTCTATTCCCTGTTTTAAAGTAATCACAACACACTCACTCTGAGCGAATTTTTTCAAATCCAAGGTGCGGTCTTTCTCTACTCCTTTTTTCCTTGTACTCCTTAAAAGGTTAAATCACCCCCGCACCACACACACACTCTGAGCAAGTTTTAAACCCCCAGGTGCTGTCATTCTTCTCCTGTCTGTACTCCTAGTAATCACACACACCACTGCTAAAGGAGGGGGTTCATCCCCAGGTGCTGTCATTCTACTCCTTCCTCTTGCTCCTTAGTAATCACACTGCTGAGCATTTGTTAACCCCAGGTGCTGTCATTCTACTCCTGTCTTTGTACTACTTTAGTAATCACACACCCCCCCACTCAACTGCATTGACCCCCGAAGTGTTCAAACCCCAGGGGGCCCGGGTCATTCTACTCCTTTCCCTGTACTCCTAGTAATCACCCTACTGCTGACCCATGGTTTAACCCCGGTTCTGTCCATTCTACCACCTGTGACGTTTTCCCCCTTTTTTCCCTCCCTTTTTTAATCAGCACACACCCCCTGTGAGCGAGTGTTCATCCCCAGGTGCTGTCATCTACTCCCGTCCTCATACTCCTTAATTAATCACACACACTCACTGCGAAGCAAGTTTTCAACCCCCAGGTGCTGTCATTTTAAATTTTCCCCGTCCACTTATTTCTAATAACACACACACTCCCCTGTCTGATTTGATGTGGTTTCAACCCCAGTTGCTGTCATTCTACTCCCGTCCTCTGTACCCCCTTTAGTAATCCACACCCCACTGCTAAAGCAAGTGTTTAACCCCAGGTCCCTTTCCCCACAAAGGGGCTCCCAGTCCTTTTTGTACTCTCTAATTTAATCCCCCGCACACAATTTACACTGCTAAAAGCGAATTTGGTTCAACCTCGTAGTTGGCCCTGTTCATTCTACTCCCGTCCTCTGTACTCTTAGTAATCACACACACTCACTTGCTGACGAGTGAAACCAGTGCTGTCACTCTACTCCCGTCCTCTGTACTCCTTAGTAATTTAGTCAAACAGTGCAAATAAAAAAAAGTAAAAAGAAACCTCAGATATGTGCATTTTGGGAAAAAAATAATCCACGTTTTGGTTCCTGCAATGATTTGAACCTAGAACCCCTATGCTGAAAGGCAGAAGTACTAACCACTCCGCTACATTGTAGCTGCTCACTCTATAAATAAACAGAGCTTTGTTTGACTAGAGTGAGCACACTGTGGGGGTAAAAGTGTAAGTGCTGCGGAATATGTTGGCGCTATATAAATAAAGATTATTATAGGGATGCCAAGCCTGCTGGGTCACATGACGTGCAGTACAGACAAATTGTACACGCACGCCCCCCCCCCCCACCCCCACCTTGTGAGCACACTGAAAGCTGAAGCAGAACAAGTCAGGCATAAATGCCTTTGTGGTAAAACCCCTTTTAAGACTTTTTTTTATTTTTCCTCATCATGGACAAAAATCCACCCAGATTCTTTTTTTCAGAGTTTGTGAACAGGGGTACAGAATCCGTACTTTAATTTCTAAATTCTCAATGTGTCAGAGGACTTTTTGTAATACCGGGTTAATAGAAGGGGTTTTGAGTAGAAAGTGGTTACAAAGAGGCCAGATTGGGTGCACTGTCGTTCAAGAGGACTGGGGCTTCTGCAGATAACCTGAAGCAGTTCTCTATACCCAAAGACTGTACCCCAGGGTAACCCATGGCTAAAAGTTTGGGAAACAAAAGGCGAATGTCGCTGAATCCCCCCCCCCCCCCCACTGCTGGAGGCCAGGAAAATGGGTAACGATCGATTATACCATTGAAGAGGAACTGAATCATTTTAGTTTGTAAAATAGCAAAAGGATGGTGTTTTTGAACTTTTTTTTTTTTTTTTTAAATAAATAAATGTAATTTTTAGAACTTTTTTTTTTTTTTTGTAAGTCGCTCTAGAGTACTTTGAACACAAGGGGGTGCAATTGCCGGTACACTTTGTTCTGTATTATATAGTTAATGCAGAAGGAGCTTCTATTACTTTCTTCCATAGGCAAGAAGTAACAGGAGCAGTAACATGGCAGCCACAGAAGCCTTCATTAGGCTTCCAGCTGTCCTAAAAAACTACTCAGCACCTGGCAGTCTTGTTGAAGGATGGCTGTCCAGGGGAGGAACAGTGCCCAGCACCATCCCTCATTCTTCAGGATTGTGCAGTCGCAATCGCCGCATTGTCTAAAGGGTTAAATGGCAGTAATCGGTGGGTGCCTGCTGTAATTTAAGAGCCAGCACCTACCGCCTATGTAGCAGACTGAGCAAGTGAGCCTGCTTAGATTCCAGATTATGCCTGGAGTATGTTTTTGGAGTGTATGGGAAGCTGAGGTAAACCCACCCAAACTTGGGGAGAATATATGACTTGCTTACAGATGTTGTCCTTGGTGGGATTTGTACCCATGACCTCAGTGTTGCAAGAAAATTCTGCTATACGCCGGGAACGCCCCCCGCCTGCAAGGGTTGCCCTCCGCCGGGAACGCCCCCCCCCCTGCGGGGTTTGCCCTCCGCCGGAACGCCCCCCGCCTGCAAGGGTTGCCCTCCGCCGGGGAACGCCCCCCGCCTGCGAGGGTTGCCCTCCGCCGGGAACGCCCCCCGCCTGCAAGGGTTGCCCTCCGCCGGGACGCCCCCCGCCTGCAAGGGTTGCCCTCCGCCGGGGACGCCCCCCGCCTGCAAGGGTTGCCCTCCGCCGGGGACGCCCCCCCGCCTGCAAGGGTTGCCCTCCGCCAAAAACGCCCCACAATGCAAGGTTTGCCCTCCCGCCGTGGAGCCCGCGCCTGCAAGGGTGCCTCCGCCGGGGACGCCCCCCGCTGCAAGGGCCCTTACGCCCCCCGCCGCAGGGTTGCCCTTGCTTGGCCGCCCCCCCCTCAAGAGTTGCCCTTCGCCTGGCCCGCCCCCCGCCTGCACGCTGCAGCACCAAAAACCCACACAAATGAACAGTTTTCCACTCCTCTCCCGGAACCTAGACTTCTGTAGGCATGTCACAGGCAATGGGGACAAATACCCCCACAATTAGGCCGGGCGGGGCGGGCGGAACGAGGGGCGGCACCTCAACGCCCAAGACAACTACTAGGGGCGCGTATACGCCACTAGTAATTCACATGTCACAACCCCCCCCCCCCCCCCGCGGCGGATTCACCGAGCAGGGAGAGGGAGACGTAATCCAAAAGTTCTCTGAGAACTGTGGATTACCGTAATGACTGGGATGTATTCCAGCCGCAATTTGCGCAGTACGGCGCGTAATTACAGACTGAAATGCGTCAGATTTTAAGCCGTGTGAACATAGCCTTAGGGAACAAACTAATAACCTGGGCTTCGAAAACACCTCTAAAACCAGACCAGTTCAGCTTTCTTCCCCCCACATTGCCATTGGTATGGGTCAATAAGAAAATGTTGAAGATGTAAAAAAAAATCTTTAGAATATTGTTGTCCATCTCCATCAGACTGGATCCGATGCCTGTATCCGAGCGCACGCGAGCTGTCACCACAGCCATATTTCTGTGGGCCATTGCAGAAGTATACAAAGAGACGAACCAGCTTCAGCAATCGGCAATGCATGGGTTGAGGTAAAATATATGCAGGTGCCGACCGGGCTTGCTTAAAAAAATGATCATGTATTTATTCTTTCTTCATAAAAGTCTAGACATAGACCTATTAACGAGAGACCCGTCACCTTTTGTGGTTTAGGCTAAATGGAGCTGAGCCGCCGACGCGTTTCGGGTCACGTGACCCTTACTCATGGCCGTTGCAGAAGTGTTTAGGAGAACAGATGTTGTGCTCCGGAAAGCGATTTCTCCCTAAATGCAAACCTGTCGCTGAAATTAGAAATTAACTACTAAAAAATAGAGAAGAGGGAAGAAAAACTGTGTTGGCAGAAAAATAATTCCTCACTCTAACCACGCGCTCCGCCGTGTATCCTCCGGTCCATGTGGAAGGTTTCCGAGGCGAATAAAAAGTTGGACGGGACTTTTTATTTCAATCTGAAATAATTTTGGCTTTAGAAGTGAAAGACTGATTTCGTAAAAATACTAAAAAAAATTTAAAAAAAAATTATAATGTTTAGACACAAAATGAGGGGAGAACGCAATTTTGGCGGTGGGAACTTTTTTTTTTTTTTCTCCGATGTTCATCGTACAGGATAAATAATGTTCTACTTTAATCAATCGGATGCAGATTTCTTTTTTTCTTTTATTTGTAAAATGGCAAAAAGTGGGTGTTTTTGGAACGTTAAATATTTTTCATTTTATTTTTAATTGAGCACTAGGGAGTGTGATCTCTTGTAATCTGTTCTGCAGTATTACTATATTGCAGAAGGGTGTACTAAGCTAGTGCTCCTGTTACTTCCTGCCTACGCTAGGGTGTATTAGAAGTAGCAACATGACAGCCATGGAGGCCGTTATTGGGTTCCCCGCAGCCATGATTACCGCTCGGCCTTAGGCTATGTTCACACGGCTTATTTTGGACCGTATTTCAGTCCCTATTGCGCGCCGTTCTGCACGAATTACGGCTGAAATCCCTCCCAGTCATTACGGTAATCCACAGTTCTCATAGAGAACTATGGATTACGTCATCTCCCCCCCGCTCGCACAATACACCGCGCGGGGAGAGAAGTGACATGTCATTTAGTAATGAATGTCTATGGGGCCGGCGAGCCGCCGCCGCCGCCACCCCCATACACACAGCGGAATTGCAGAGAGAAATATGTCCCGCAATTACACCGTGTGAACATAGCCTTAGAGGATGTAGCCTGTGGAACACCTAAAGGAAGGAGGTGTGACGTCCGAAACATTGCACCTGGCAGAGAGCTACTCAGAACAGAGAGCCAATCACGTTTGCACATGACTCTCCATTCTGTTCTATGCAAGTTTCCAGTACAGGGGAGCGTGGTTCTCTCCATTCTGTTCTGTGGGGGTTCCCATACAGGGGACGCGTGTTCTCTCCATTCCTCCTCTATGGAGTTCCCAGTACAGGGGAGCTAGTTTCCTCCATTCTGTTCTATGGGGGTTCCCAGTACAGGGGAGCGCTGTTGTTCTCTCCATTCTGTTCTATGGGAGTTCCCAGTACAGGGAGCCTGTTCTCTCCATTCGTTTTTATGGGATTCCCAGTACAGGGGACGCTGTTTTTCTCTCCATTCTGTTCTATGGGAGTTTCCACTACAGGGGAGCGCTGTGTTCTCTCCATTCTGTTCTATGGGAGTTCCCAGCACAGGGGAGCGCTGTGTTCTCTCCATTCTGTTCTATGGGAATTCCCAGTACAGTCAGCGCTGTTCTCTCCATTCTGTTCTATGGGAGTTCCCAGTACAGGGGAGCGCTGTGTAGTCTCCATTCTGTTCTATGGGAATTCATAGTACAGGCAGCGCTGTTCTCTCCATTCTGTTCTATGGGAGTTCCCAGTACAGGGGAGCGCTGTGTTCTCTCCATTCTGTTCTATGGGAGTTCCCAGTACAGGGGAGCGCTGTGTTCTCTCCATTCTGTTCTATGGGAGTTCCCAGTACAGGGGAGCGCCGTGTTCTCCAATCTGTTCTATGGGAGTTCCCAGTACAGGGGAGCGCTGTGTTCTCTCCATTCTGTTCTATGGGAGTTCCCAGTACAGGGGAGTGCTGTGTTTTCTCCATTCTGTTCTATGGGAGTTCCCAGTACAGGGGAGCGCTGTGTTCTCCATTCTATTCTATGGGAGTTCCCAGTACAGGGGAGCGCTGTGTTCTCTCCATTCTATTATATGGGAGTTCCCAGTACAGGGGAGCGCTGTGTTCTCTCCATTCTGTTTTCTGGGAGTTCCCAGTACAGGGCAGCACTGTGTTCTCCATTCTGTTCTATGGCATAGCCCAGTACAGGGGGGGAGCTGTGTTCTCCATTCTGTTCTGTGGGAATTCCACAGTACAGGGGAGAGGAATGTTCGGAATGTACTCTGAACTCCCATAGAACAGAATGGAGAGTTGTGCACAAGTGTGACCGGATCGCCATTTTGATTTGATACATTTAGGGGCCCATACCTTAGATAGGTGCATGTCCCACCTCTGGGAACTGTACTCATCAGACTTCGATAGCATATCTCATCAATACTTCATGAAAGAGAGCACCTCTTTAATGAAGATATTGTAGGAGTTCTCCTTCTTTAATTACCCAGTGGAGGAATGCAAAAAATTAAAAAAAAAAAAAACAAATTGGTGGCATTCGCACCTTTTAGCCTGAGTGTTTCTGGAAGGCTTCAGGACTCCTGCCAAGTGGTGACCTGACTCACTTCCTCTGCCTCCGCCCTGGCTGCTGTGTGAGATATGCCAGCTTCTAGAAGAAAGAGGTGTATGCTCTCTCTGAGGCATTGGAATCTGAATAACGTCACTGCCCCGGGTGACGTCACCCACAACCTGCTGGAGTGTTACACTCCGGGGGCAGAATTTAGGGTCTGCTCCTCCTGCGTTGGTAACAGCAATTTGTCTTGGATAGACCTGATTTTACACGTATTTATTTTCTTCATTTATATGGCAACGTAATAGTCCACAGCGCTGTACAGAGATGGTCACTATTCACATGGCTCCCTGTCCCCATTGGAATGAACAGTCTAACTTCCAGCTTAACCAGTTCCTGAACGAGCCGTTGTCTCCTCCACCCTCCTTCTTGACTAGGCACATTTTCATTTCTGGCAGGGTTGAACACTGTAGCGCTTTTCACGTTCGGTTGAGGGACGTTCACCTGGCGTGTTTGTGGGGTGTTCTATGGCATGTAATTGCGCTGAAATACGGCCTCCCACTTCCTGCTCGGGCTCTGGGTGGTTCTATACCTTCAGGCTCCCACTTCCTGGTCAGGCTGTGGGTGGTTTTACAGCTTCAGGTTCCCACTTCCTGGTCGGGCTGTGGGCGGTTCTACAGCTTCAGGTTCCCACTTCCTGCGGGGGCCTGGGGGGGGTTTTATCCTTCGGGAAATTCCTTCGGCTTGGGCTGTTCTAAAGCTCGGGCTCCCACTTCCTGGCGGGGGCTGTCGGTTTTACACTTCAGGTTCCCACTTCTTGGGGCTGTGGGCGGTTTTTCTTTAACAGCTTCAAAGGGCTCCCACTTCCGTCGGGCCTGGGTTTCTATCCTTCGCCCATTTTTCTTCGGCGGGGTTTTTACATTTAGGCTCCCACTTCCCTGGTTTGGGTGTGGGGGTTTTTATACGTAGGCCCCCCCCACTTCCGGGTAGGTTTGGGGGGTGTTCTAACTTCAGGTTCCCATTTCCCGGTCGGGCTTGGGGGTTCTAACTTCGGCCCCCATTTCCCTGGTCGGGCTTGGGGGGGTTTTTACAGCTTCGGGTCCCTTTCCTGGTGGGGGGCTTGGGGGGTTTCTACGCTTCAGGTCCCCTTCCTGGTCGGGCTGTGGGCGGTTCTACGCTTCGGCCCCACTTCCGGGTGGGGTGGGGGTTCTACAGTTTCGGGCCCCACTTCCTGGGGGCTGTGGGGGTTCTACAGCTTCAGGCCCCCATTCCTGGTCGGGTTGGGGGCGGTTCTACAGTTTCGGGGCTCCCATTTTCCTGGGTCGGGCTTGGCCGGTTCTAAAAACTTCGGGCCCCCGTTTCCCTGGTCGGGCGTGGGGGTTTTTTGTTCAGGCCCCCCTTCTGGTCGGGCTTGGGCGTTCCAGCTTCAGGCCCCCGCTTCCTGGTCAGGTTTGGGCGTTCTACAGCTTCAGGCTCCCTCTTCCTGGTCAGGCTGTGGCCGGTTTACAGCTTCAGGCTCCCGTTTCCCGGTCAGGTGGGGGTTGGTTCAAACAGCAGTGATGAATTTAACTTTCCGAATAGTTATGAGCCACTATCACAAAATTTCTTTTTAAGGGGAAAAAATACCTTTATTTCTATCAAACTGGTCAAATCAGTTCATAGTAATGTAGAAAGGTTTACCATTCCTAGCCGACGTTAGGGGGAATGGGTAATGGGGGGTTTTATTAAAAAAAGGAAAAGGCTACAGAGCTCTAAAGGGTTAAAGTTTGTCAGTAATCAACATTAACAAGCTCCTGTGCTGCTGAGAAGATGCATCAGGGAGTGATGTCACCATACAGGCAGGGCTGCTAGAGCAGAGAGAGATGGTTGGTAACCTAGTGTAGCTTGTTTGCACAAGCAGGAGATAAGAGCTGCATGAACTCTGAAAGGAAGCAAAATCGGAATAACAAAGTATAGTACCCCTTTAATATTTGAGCTGGTTGCTTAGTATCAGATGTAGTTGCGGGGGTGGGTGATGACCCCAGCAAGGAAGTAGGCGTAGAGCTGACCTAAAAGGGGAAATAGGCAAGCACGAGCTGACCTCAGACAACGGGGGGATGCAAGCACGAGGACCCCGACAACGGGGGGGATAGGCAAGCTAGGAGCTGACCTCAGACAACGGGGAGATAGGCAAGCTACGAGCTGACCTCAGACAACGGGGAGATAGGAAAAATACAGCTGACCCCAACAACGGGGGGATAGCGCTGAGCGACTCAACAACGGGGGGGAATGCAAACCGAGCTGACCTCAGACAAGGGAAAAATAGGGAAAAATAGAGCACCTCAAAAGGGAAAATGGCAAACTAGGGCTGACCCCCAGACAAGGAAGATAGGCGCTACAGCGACCTCAGACAACGGGGAGATAGGCAAGCTACGAGCTGACCTCAGACAACGGGGTGATAGGCAAGCTACGAGCTGACCTCAGACAACGGGGAGATAGGCAAGCTAGGAGCTGACCTCAGACAACGGGAAGATAGGCAAGCTAGGAGCTGACCTCAGACAACGGGGAGATAGGCAAGTACGAGCTACCTCAGAAAGGGGGAATAGGAAACTAGGTGCCTTAGAAAGGGGAGAAGGGAAACTAAGGGCCTCGAAAGGGGAGAAGGAAAATGAGCGCCCCGAAACGGGAGATAGGCAAACTTGAGTGGGGTGAAAGAACGGGAGTAGGGGCTGAGTGCCTCGAAAACGGGAGTAGCAAGCACGGGCCTGAAACGGGAGAAGCTGAGCTTGAGTGGCCGAAAAACGGGAAGAAAGGAGCTTTACTTTCCTGGAGAACGGAAAAAGCCGAGCTGTGACGTGGCCTCGGAGAACGGGAAGATAGCCGAGCTGTGACGTGGCCTCGGAGAACGGGAAGATAGCCAGCGTGACTGCCTCGGGGAACGGGGGAAGATAGCCGAGCTGTGACGTGGCCTCGGGAACGGGAGATAGCGGCTTGGGCGGCCGGGAAAGGGAAAATAGCCGAGCTGTGCTGGCCTGGAGAACGGAAAAATTTGCCGAGCTGTACGTGGCTGGAAACGGGGGTAGCCAGTGGCGTGCCCGGGAAAGGGAAGCAGCCCTATGAAATGGCCGGGGGATTTTAAGGATAAAAAAAAACCTTTTTTTGGGACAATTGGGGGCATGCGCACTTAATGCTACAGGACATGGTTAAGGGGGATTTTTTTCCATTGATTTGAATTGGAATTTTTTCTGTTCTACAGTTTAGGCCCCCCTTACTGTTCCCAAAGGGCTTTTTGGTGGTTTACACCCCCCTTAGGCTCCTTTTCCCCCGTTCAGGTGTGGGGGTCACAGCTTCGGCTTCCCCTTCCGTTCAGCCTTGGGCGGTCAAAAAGCTTCAGGCTTTCCCCTTCCTGTACCTTGGCGGGTTTTTTTAAAAGCTTCAGGCTTCACTTTTGTCCCCCCAGCTTTAGGCTACACTTTCTGTCCCCCCAGTTCAGGGTCCACTTTCTGTCCCCCCCAGTTTTTTTAAAGGGCTCCCCACCCCACTTTCTGTCCCCCCGCTTGGCTCCCCCCCCACTTCTGTCCCCAAGCTTCAGGCTCCAACTAAACTTTTTGTCCCCCCAGCTTTCCCCGGCTCAAACCCTTTCTGCCCACACTTCAGGCTCACACTTTCTGTCCCCCACAGCTTCAGGCTCACACTTTCTGTCCCACAGCTTCAGGCTCACACTTTCTGTCCCACAGCTTCAGGCTCACACTTTCTGTCCCCCACAGCTTCAGGCTCACACTTTCTGTCCCCCGTCCACACTTCAGGGTTTCCTTTCTGTTCAGGCTTGGCTTCTAACGCTTTTCCCCAGGCTCCCCACTTTCTGTCCCAACTTCAGGCTTTCCCCTTTTTTTTCAGCCCGTCCCGTTCCACAGCTTCAGGTCCCCCACTTCCGTTCAGGGCTGTGGGCCGGTTCTAAAAAGCTTCAGGGCTCCCCCACTTTGTTCCACAGCTTTTAGGCTCCCCAACTTTCCTGTTCAGGCTGTTTTTGGCCGGTTTTTTCCCCTTTTAGGTTTCATTTCCTGTTCAGGCTGTGGCCGGTTCTACAACTTCAGACTCCCACATTCTGTTCAACCGGTGGGCCAGTAGACTTTGATGGCATATCGCTAGGCTGTGCCATTAAAGCCCAATACCTGTAGGACCTGCACCTATTTCGGTAACGGGCCCACAAAAGTGTGGGCCCAGAATAGAGAGCCATTAATGCTTGTACACGACTCTTCATTCTGTTCTATTGGAGTTCCCAGTACATTTTCCCGATTGTCAAACCCAAAAGAACAGAATGGAGAGTTGTGGACAAGCGTTGTTGGCTCTCTATGCTGGGCCGACACTTTCGGGCTTCCGTTCCTGAGATAGGTCCTCTGGGACCTGAACCCATTAGACCTTTTATGGCATATCTTAGCATGTCCCTTGAAGTGTAAATGTTTCTCTGAAGGAAGCTGGGGTCCAGAAAATCCTAATTTCTAAGAGAAAGTTTTAACAGAACTCCCGTTAGGACTCGCCATGTTTTACCTGCACATTCAGTACAGAAGTCTCCTAGATTTGTCAGATAATATTTACTTAGAAGGTGTATGGGAGAAGCAAAAATAATACCACAGTCCTCTTCAGCAAACAAGACTGTGGATTTAGGCTATAGTCTCTGCAGAGACACCTGCATGGGTGACACACTTAGAAGGTCCATCTTGTTCCCGGAAGCTGTTTACACGTTACTGGTACAGTTAAAATTCCTAAGAAAGTCCCAAGTCCTTGCTTTTGTACAATGGACCGGCCACCTTTTATATAGAACTACAAGGTAGTGTACATATAGCTACATGAGCCGTTACCAGCCATGATGGGATATATAGAAGATGGCCCCATGGTCCAGGGACTGTTGTGGAAGTGGGCAGTAAACATAGGAGAATTATATTAAGGGACTCGAAAGTCCCGCCTGAAAGGATGAGTTTTTAGCATAAGTTTAAAACCGTGGATGTTGGGAATTAAGTTGTCTGGGGTGGAGTATTCTGTGGTATTGGTGCAGCACGAGCAAAGTCTTGGGGATGAGAGTGGAAAGTTCAGATTATAGAGGAGGTTTAGCTTGAGATTAAGAGACCAATGGGCCTAGGTAGGGTGGTAGACAAAGTTGGACGATATACACGGCTGTGCAGATGTGTGGTGAGCTTTCTGGGTAAAAATAAGAACTTCTAATGTATATTTTGCAGTGAATGACACAGGGTAGAGGCATCGGTGTAGATTTTGGACCGAAAACTCAGCCTGGCTATTACAACATTTGGCGAAAACACAGTTGAGTCACGTTATTATGACCAGAGTCACCGGCGTATGTAGCATGGACAGCAGCTAGACGGGCAAGGAGTGACTCAATAAGGTCCTGGTAGGTTGCCACAGGTATCTGGAGCGGACTGCATCCCTCAGCTGCTGGAAGGTCCATAGAGCCAACATCATCATCCAAGGGCCCCCACATCTCCTGGAGGGTCCATAGAGCCAACACCACCATCCAGGGGCTCCCACATCTGGGGGTCGCCCCCAACGGGTCCCCAGGTTTGAGCCAACACCACCATCCAGGGGCCCACAGTGCTGGAGGGTCCATAGAGCCAACACCACCATCCAGGGGCTCCTCACCAAAAAAACCAATGGGGAATTAGGGCGGAACCCATCCGGGTAGAACTTGGAAGTCTTGGTCCTGCTCTTCCAACCAATGTCATGCGGCTAGAAATGTCTGACATGTTGCCTTGTCTTGCTGTCAAGCTTCTATTCCCTTTGTGTGGTAACAAATCTCGGGACTAGTACTTTGCTCCCTTAAATTGTACATGGTATGGACAAACTCCATAGCTACCACAGTTTTATTCGGGAGGCCCAGAAGCCAGTCGGTCTCGGGTTACTTCAGATTATGACCAAACTACCACCAGACAGAGGGACACTTGGCTTTGCTCATACAATCTCTACATAGTCCTTGGCCACCCATCTTTTGAATGTTCCTCATGTCCATGGAAAGCCTCCACATGAGATTTTCTATACCTAGTTTGGTGCTAGTTTCAGAGCCAGTTTGGTGCTTGTCCCATTGCGTCATGTTTGATGAGCAGGTGTTGTAATGGGTGGATCTCCTTCATGACAAACCCTCGGATTAAGCAGAAGGTGAGGTGAGCAGCAGCTGTAATGACATAATTATCCAAATACTTGTGTTCCTCTGGGTCTCACACCCCTCCGCATTCCTCAATGACCCCGACAACCTCTCCACTCGCTGAGCTCCATGGATTCCTCCATGACTTGTTACACAACATGGACGGAGTCACAGGGGAATGAAAATAACCTGTTTTGTTGGAGCCACTAAACTTTCTCCCTCGTCTTTAATCTCATCATAGCTTGAGGAAGTTATTCTCGTAATTTTTGGGCAACTGAGAGGTGTGACTGCACCAAATATAACACAACTTCCCTGAGATGGCTGTGACACAGGAACAGCCTTGCCTCTGCTAGAGCCCATCAAAAATAGCTTCAAAGGGGAATTTAAAGGAATGCTCCCACCATAGACTTTGAGGGCATATTGATAGGATTGGATATTTATGACCTATCCTAAGGACAGAATGAAAACAATAGAGCACCAAGGTCTCTTCACAGTTATCGGGAGACGGACTCCCTTGGATTAGATAATCAATGCTTATCCTAAGGAGACCCCATCAGTATTAAAGGGGTGTTCACACCATAGACTTGGAGGGCATTTTGAAAAATAATCCCAAAATTGTTATCAATCTTTGGGGGCCCCCACCTTTTGAAAAAGGGCCAGAAAAGGGGCTTTCTCAAAATGGGAAAAACGGTCTTCTGTTCTATGGGATTCCAGTACAGTGAGTGCTGTGTTCTCCATTCTGTTTTATGGGTGTTCCCATAGTACATGGAGGCTATGTTTCCCATTTTGTCCCTATGGGAGATTTCCGTACAGGGGAGTGCTGTTTCTCTCCATTTTGTTCTATGGGAGTTTTCCCAGTACAGGGAAATGTTGTGTGTTCTCTCCATTCTGTTCTATGGGGGTTCCCAGTACAAGGGAGCGCTGTGTTCTCCATTCTGTTTCTATGGAGTTCCCAGTACAAAGGGGGCGCTGTGTTCTCATTGTGTTCTATGGAGTTCCCAGTACAAGGGAGCGCTGTGTTCTCCATTCTGTTCTATGGGAGTTCCCAGTACAGGGGAGCGCTGTTTTCTCTCCATTCTGTTCTATGGGAGTTTCCAGTACAGGAGAGCGCGGTGTTCTCTCTATTCTGTTCTATGGGAATAAGCATGTCCCATGGGAACAAATGATTGGACACATTGGAATCCAAGACGCCGGATCCCTTTATTTGTCTCTGCGATCTCTGCTGTCAGTGGGGAGTCAGTACGACCCATACACATTACATAGTTGGACATGGTCAGCGGGATTGGTTAACTTTTTCTTATAGTGTGTATGGCTAGCCCATAGACTCCTGAACTTCACCGAACAGTATGATATGAGATCACTCCATGTGGTGCTGTGTATGGCACCGTATTATGTTGTCATCTAAGGGAGAGCAGAATAAAGCATCCAATAGGATCATGTTGTGATGTCCACATATACAGGATCCATGAGAAGAAGCCTAAATTTCTCTATGCATTAGAGCTCCCTTGAAGTCTATAGGTGACATGTTACAGCTCCTTATAGTAAATTTTAGTGGGTGCCCGCCCTCCAATCTGTGGGGTCATAGAAGCCAGAGTGAAAGCAAAGTTTTTTTGGTTTTTTTAGCCATTGAAAGCTCCAAAATTGGATTAGATGGTGCAAGATGATTGTGCGATGCCTCGTGTTTGTTTCCAGTTTACCTCCAAGACCTTGGTTTGTCATCCAGCAGATGGCTGCACGATGAGGTATCAGTGCAGATCAACGTTTTGTGTCCCGGTGGTTGGGAGAAGAACTAGGAACTGGAATGACATGAGGAGCAAGGAGGACAGTCTTCACAGACGCATCATCTGATTGGAGAAATGGCACGGAGTGATCCATCCTGTACTGGCAATGATACTGGACGTCACGTCCCTTGCAAACAGTGGCCACACAAACCATCAGAGGCGTCTGCAGGATATTGGGCTACCAGCTGGACATCCAGATACAGGTGTCCACTGACCTCACATCACCGCTCTCGTCATGGTGCACAGAGGGCAATGGAGGCTGGGATGGAGGTCTGTCCTCTTCAGGGAGGAGTCCTGCTTTTGTCTCAGATGATAGTGATGGCCAGAGATTGGTTTGGAGAACACAATGGAAATACCATGATGAAGCCTTCTCAAGGGACCATCACACCGGTCCTACATTTGTGAATAAGGTGTGGGGTAACATAGTGTACGATTGCCAAACTCCTTTGGCGAGCATACGGGCAACATCATTAAGAGGCCTTCACAAGGGAACATCACACCGGTCCTACATCTGGGGATAAGGTGTGGGTAACATAGTTTACAATAGCCAAACCCCTTTGGAGAACAATTGGGCAACGTCATTTAGAGGCCTTCACAAGGGAACATCACCCCGGTCCTACATCTGGGAATAAGGTGGGGGGTAACATAGTGTACGATTGCCAAAACCCTTTGGAGAGCATATGGGCAACGTCATGAAGATGACTTCACAAGGGAACATCACACCGGTCCTACATCTGGGGATAAGATGTGGGGTAACATAATTTACAGTAGCTGACATTACAGTGAGTTGGTCATGGAGTCAATGGTGTGGCCATTTCTCCAGAAACTTTTTTTTCAACAGGGCATTAGACCTCATGTTGCTTGTGCTACTGTGAGGCACCTGGGTGGCCTAACACTACTACCATGGCCGTAGCGTCTCCGGACTTGTCTCCCATTCAGCGAATCTGGGACGTCATTGGTCAGCAATCACACCGGAGCCACCAAAAGCCAATTCTGATGTTTTACCTGAATACTTTAAAGGGGTTGTCTCACTACAATGATTCATCTTGCCTCAGTCCTGTTTTCTTGGTTTCATTTTGAATTCAGGGGCGTGGTTACTGGCTTCTACTAGGCTGCAGTTGAAGCCAGGTCTGAAGCTATAGCAACCAGTGCTGGCAGCCTATCAGAATGGATCAAACAGGTCTGTAGCTATAGCGACCTGAGGAGCTGATGCAACCAATACAAGAGGGGTTTATCTAGGAATAGGTAGGACACTGTTAATGGACATATATTGCAAAGTGACTTGTTTTTGCAATATCTTTAACACAAAAAGCACCAATCCCTGTAGTGAGACAACCCCTTTAAGTGCCGCAGAACCTTCCTCACACTATACTAACCTTGCTGACAACGGCCGAGGCGGGGAAGTGCGGAGATTCCTGTGTGGGGCGATCATGCTCTAAATTGAAATGTTTTGAATATTTGCACATCATTAAAATGTCTACCCATCCAGTAATTTCCAGAATTCCAAGCTTAGTTTTGGGTTGGTGTCCCCTCCTGGTGTGGGACCTTCAATGTTGAGGAGTGTATGTGTGTTTCTTTTTGTGTTTGAGTTTTTCTATCCTGTGAGACTGCAGAGCTGACAATCGATCGCTCGCTGCTTGTAGCTCCACACTTTGCTCAAGGTCATTTAGATGACACAAGGATTTGTGCCGGTCTCACCCATTTCGAGAGCGGTGACCTCATCTTTCTGCTATGTTTTCCCTCAATTACTTTCCTCATTGCTTAACAGGTTTGAAATCACTCGAAGTGAAGCCGTTTAGGGCAGCATCCTATCCAGAGGAAGAAAAGCTCCGGTCATCCATCACACGAGGTGGAGAAAGTTTTGGAGGAAACAGTACAGATTAATCCATAGTAATTGATGAGCTTTAGAAAGGAGTAAACTTCATTCCCAATGACTGATCTTGGATTAGGTGGTTTGTGCCTGAGTTTTGTCAGGAAATGGTTACAGGGCAAGTTTACTTTTCTAGTTGAATCCTTCTCACTCCTTTCTTGATATTTGGTTTCCAAGTTGTTCCCTGAATGGAACCTGTAAATTTCTGGAACCTCCAAAATAGGTCTGATTTAATTAAACTCCCTGACCCCCAATGAGCCCTATTGGAAAATTGGTGTTTTTGCCACCCATAGACTTCTAAGGAGTCGAAGGTTAAAGGAGTTGTCTCCCTTCAGAGTTTCAGAGAATGCATGAATGAAATACTCTGTCACTTCCTGGTTCAGACTGACTCCTTTGCATAAGCTCTGTGCTTGTACAGCTCCATGCCCTGTTGTGCTTTCAGATGCTAATTAGATCAGATTAGCTTCTCAAACTACTTACAGGACTTCTTATCTGATCCACAAAACAAAAGCCCTAATTACAGTTCTGTTTATTTTACATAAATCAAGCTTTTTACTGCTGAGCAGCACAGGACACTGCCAAGACCTGTGTGATGACATCACTCACTGTTATCTCATTGAACAAACAGCAGGGGGAGAATTGTTTACAGGTCAGTTACTGAGGGAACTGAAATAGCCAGGGAGGTCATAAATTGACTTGTATCTCCTTAGGGAAAACAGAGGAACAAAGCAATATATTTGGAAAATGTCTTTATTTTGTGTTCCCTACAATTTGAAAGCGAGACAACCCCTTTAAGTTATCAAGCTCACTCCTCCCCAGCGACATGCACGGTCAACTCTGACAAAAGATCAGCCGTCTTGAAATCCAACAGGCAAAATACAGAGGGTTTGGGTATGTTCACACGCTGTTGGATCCGATTTTGGATCAGTTTTTAGATGCGTGTTTGGATCTGTGTTTTGGACCCTAAACGGACCCAAACACGCATCTAACAATGTGCAGTGTGATTTACATTGCTTTCAATGTAAAACACGCATCAGACGGGTGATCACCGATGCGTGTTTTACATGCGTTTTTCTAATGCGTCTTTCACATCCGTTCAAAGAATTGTCATGTCAATTCTTGATCTGAAAGACGCTGCAGGCGCCATATTTAAAACTATAGGGTGCGATCCTGCTGCAGCCGAACACGCAGCTGCATGTTGGATGCAGTTTGGATGCAATTTACGCAGCACTTTTGAATGCGTTTTACGGATCCAACATGCCGTGTGAATACACCTTTTGGGTATGTTCACACGGCGTCTTCACCCCGTATGAACATCCGCTTTTCTGATGTGTCTCTGGGTCCATCAGAACGGACCTAACAATTAGCAGTGACTATCACTGCCGGCAATGACCGACACGCAGCGGCGTTCACATGAGAGATCACAGCTGTGTGTTTGTCATTGCCGGCAGTGATAGAGTCACTGCTAATTGTTAGGTCCGTTCTGATGGACCCAGAGACACATCAGAAAAGCGGATGTTCATACGGAGTGAAGACGCCATGTGAATATACCCTTTAAGTGGAAGCTTTTGGGCCCTTCCCACTTATATTTTGATGGTAAAAAAGCTCCAAGAACTGCATGGTTTTTTTTTTTTTTTTGTTTTCTTCAGGCATGATGTTTTCTATTTAATGCTGTTTTGCCAAAAAAAAGTGTTTTAGTACAAATGTTCTTTTTTTATTTGATGTGGAAATCTATGGTGAGTAAAACTGCACAAGAACTGATAAGAAAGAACAGAAAAAACACCTACAGCTTTTGGAAAAAACACTACAAAGTAATAACTTAAAAAAAAAAGCAACCTCAATTAACTTCCTTCTAACATCTGGCCATTGAATACAGAAAAGCTTAAAGAATGCATGTGCCTTTAGAAGCATTTTTGCAATTTTTTTTGTTTTTTTTTTTTGGTGGGGGGGGGGGGAGGGAGCTTTTTTTGTTACAAAAACGTACTGTGTAAGGGTATGTTAACATGGTGTAATTGCACGCATTTCGCCGCGTATTTGCGCTTTAATACGAGCAAGATGTGCGCCACAATTACTGTAAACCATAGGTCTCATAGAGAACTATGGATTACGTCTCGTCCCCCCACACGTACAATACGATCGTGCGGGGAGTACGCGCTAATCGGCGCGAGCTTCTGAAATACACAATATATTGCGGCGTGTACTGAATGCGCCGCGGCACATCTTGTGAACATACCCTAAGTAAATTCACCCTTAGGCGATGTTCACACGGCTAAAACTGGGACGTATTTTGAAATCTGTCCCTGTCATTACGGTGATCCACAGCTCTCATAGAGAACTATGGATTACGTCTCCTCTCCCCGTTCGTACAATATGGCGAGCGGGGAGAGAAGGGACAGGTCAATTATTCGCGGCGTATATAGGCGCCGAGAATAATTAATTTCTATGGGGCTGGCGACTTGCGTTCCCTCGCCCCTGTACACATGGTGTAATTGCGGGGCGAAATACGTGCCGCAATTACACCGTGTGAACATAGCCTTAGGGTTTGGTCCACCGAGCGGCACAGAATCTCTATAAGAGGTTTACATATAAAATTTACACCAATTTACCCCCTCCACCAATATAAGGAACTCACTTAGTGATGTGACCATAGATTGCAGATCTGGGTTTTCTACAGTAGATGTGAAACGTAAAATGTGATCAGATTTTGGGCTATGGACATTCAGGTCTGCAACGCCAATGCACGGACCTCCTGCTGAAATTGCGGTGGAGACTCCTTAGCAGCTGAAGTCTTTCATGACATGACAAACAGATTTCAGACTACCTCTTACTCTCATAGACATTGCAGCTGATCACAGTTGTGTTTACTACGTTGTACCTGTATGTATGTATTGAACACGCTTCCTAAAATGTATTTAATGCTTCGTACAAAAGCCTTTGTTAGTGAAGACGACTGCTGTAAGGAGAAACTAGTCGCCTGTATTACTCAGGTGGGATTTTGGCCCATTCTTCCATGCAAACACTCTTCACATCCTGAAGCTTCTCTCGGCTCCTTCTATGAACTCTGAGCTTTAGTTGCTTCCATAGATCTTCTATTGGATTCAGCTATGGTGATTGGCTCGGCCATTCCTGCAGCTTTATTTTCTTTCTCTAAAACCAACTGGGAGTCTCCTTGTTCGTGTTTGGGATCATTCTCTTGCTGGAATGTCCACCCTCGTTTCATCTCCATCAGCAGCAAATTTTTATCAAGAATGTCTGAGTAGATTGGTCCATTCATCCTTCCTTCAATTCTGTGAAGATTGCCAGTGCTGTATACTGAAAACCAGCCGCACACCATGATGTTCCCACCTCCACACTTCACTGTTGGAGTTTTTGGTGTATTATGTTGCACTTTTTGGCCTACAAACATGGCGCGTATTATGACATCCAAAGAGTTCAATTTTGGTCTCCTCTGACCAGACTATATTTTCCCAGTATTTCCCAGCCTTGTCTATATCTTATTGAGTAAGCTAAAAACTCATTTGAACATGTGTTTTGTTCAACGATGGAGTCTTGCATGGTGAGCGTGCATACAGGACATGGAGGGCGAGTGCATTACTTATTGTTTTCTTTAAAACATTTGTATCTGCTGATTCCAGCTGTTTATGTAGCTCTCCACAGGTTTCCTTGGCTCTTGGACAACTGTTCTGATAATTCTTTTCACTCCTCTGTCTGAAATTTTGTGGGGAGCACCTGGTTTATAGTGAAAAAATGTCCTTTTCACTTCCAGATTAGGGCCCCAATAGTGCTTACTGGAACGATTAGTAGTTTAGAAATTCTTCTATTACCAATGCGAGTAGTATTGTTTGCAACAATAAGGTTTCAAATGTCATGAGGCAGCTCACTTGTTTTACCCATCTTGAGATGTTCCTTGTGTGGCACCTTGGTAATGAGAACCTTATTATCAGTTGAACCATCTGATATTATTTTTCACTAAGTGGTGGGATTGCTTTTTAATTACTGATAGATTTCAGCATGATTTTCCAGGGCTTTTTGCACCTCTTTTTCTTAATGTGTTCAATACTTTTTCCTGTCTCATTTCTCATTATTCCACATAATTTATGCTTTTATTAATTCATGGTTTGATTGCTTTGCCTGTGTGTATTGGATGGGTTGTTACCAACATCTGGTGAGAATTTTCATGTCAATAGCACCTTTAGTAATGTATTTACTTAGAAAATTGGTGAAGTGTTCAATACTTCTATATATTCCGTGAAATAGTGAATCACATAAACACTTTACACCTTCCTCTTAAGTTCAGCGTTGACCACCCAATCTGGTCTTCCAAGTTGTGAAGAACTCGGTGTAGCTCAGGTGTCATCTGGTTTCATTGGGCTTCTGCTTGACCACACTTGTTATAGTGTTGCTGCTACCTTCAGGGTAGCAGACCATGGAACAAATCGGAGCTGTGGACAGAAAGGCGAGCACATCCTGTGGCAGCACCACATGGCTTCACTGCCCGATGATGGCCACCAGCAGCTATAGCATGAGTCCGTCCCTCAGCTGGGTTCTCATGTTCTCCTTCCATCTGGAGAGTCCCAGAGTGATCATCTGGTTTAGTATGGTGGACCCTCTCGGGACTCTTGTTACTAGATTCTATACTACTGCTGTGTGGTGCTTTGGCCCCATGTCCTGCAACGACTGTATGAATTACTTTGTACGACTGCATCATAAATAATATGGACCTTCTTTACTGAAAGGGGGGGGGTGCATTTCACTTGATAATATTGCAATTATTTCAACAAAATGTCTACAGTATCTATGTGAGGAGCTTCTGACACCATGGTTTATTTTCTCTCCAGGAAAAGACCTCTCTTGTCGCAGCGACACCGACCTCGCATGCATTTTTGGAAAACGAGAGAAAGTGAAGAAGTTGCCTCAGGTAATGTAGCATTTTCCAGTTTTGAGGCCTGTTGTCCCACACGTATAATTTCCTCATGTGTCAGATCCATGAGCGCAATAAAGTCTGTAATTCCTGCTCAGTTTACGAGGTAAAGGCTGCACCAGTCCCAAGAATATTTCACCATAAAGGCCCTCAGGTCCCTACTTCACAAAGGGTATTCCCAACATAGACATTGACGGCATATAGATAGGAACCCCCATTGTGTTCTGTCTAGCTCTCCATTCAAAACGGAGAGGTTTCGGGGGCTCATTCTCAAGATAGGCGTCGCTTCCAGTGGTGGAACCTGCACCTATCGGACATTAATGGGCATGGTCCATCAAAAAATGACCTATTGTTCATCTCGTGTTTACATCGTGTTTTTGCTTGTGTATTTAAAATTTTCCTTATCACGATCAATATTTTTAAGAAAGATTCTGAAATCCTGCAGTTTACACTTTGGCCACTTGACCTAATAATAGTCTGACACTTCCTGTTCTGTAGAGGAAACTTTTCAGCAGTCTTCTCATTCTCCGCACAGGCAGGATTACGCTGAAAGGGGACACCAATGTGTATTGATAACACAGGATCCACCAGTCACAATAGGAGATGTCACAGCTCCCCCTCCCTGAACACTGACTTCTTCCCAGGTCACAGAGCATGCCCACAAAGCACTCCTTTAGAAGTCAATGGGTCTTCTCCTGTTTACAGAGTTCAATGTGTATAGATAACACAAGATCCACCAGTCACAATAGGTGATGTCACAGCTCCCCCTCTCCTCCTCTTTGCACACTGACTTCTTCCCAGGTCACAGAGCATGCCCACAACACTCTCCTATAGAAGTCAATGGGTCTGATGCTGTTCACAGGCTCTTATGTGTATAGATAACACAGGATCCACCAGTCACAGCAGGAGATAGTCACAGCTCCCTCTCCCCCTCCCTGCACAACTTCTTCCCAGGTCACAGAGCCTAGAAAAATCTCCTATAGAAGTCAATGGGTCTGCTCCTGTTCACAGGCTCCAATGTGTATAGATAACATAGGATCCATAAGTCACAATAGGAGAAGTCACAGCTCCCCCTCTCCCCCTTCCTGCACACTGACTTCTTCCCAGGTCACAGAGTATGCCCACAATACTCTTCTATAGAAGTCAATGGGTCTGCTCCTGTTCATCGGCTCCTGTGTCCATGAAGCTGCTGTAAAGCATCTCTCTAAATGCTGTTAAAAGCAGCTCAGGCAAGATTTCTGCTCCCATAATCCTATACAGACAACAGCAATAAAACAATCTACAGTAAAAAAAATAAAAATGGCAAAAGAAAATATTAGGTATTACTATCTTTTTTTCAATTAGTAAAAAAATATGCTGATGGTTTCCCTTTAATGACATATCATAACTGTATGCCTTCAATGTGAACGGTGGGGACTACCCCTTTTAAGAGGTACACACCATTCTGTACAAGCAAAATGCCAGCTCCTCACTTCATGTACATATGCTTGGAAACCTGTCCTATGGAACAGCAACAACACCTATGCAAGAGAAAAAAAGCAATCTCTCCAGCACAACAAAAATTCTCAGATAAAAAGATTATGCAAAAATGTATTGAAATATTTGCATAAAAACAGGATACAAAACGCAGTGCAAAAGGTGGCAATATATAGAGACACACTGAGGTTGCTGCTTACGGGTTTCGAGCCGTAATCATCTGCTTTTAGTCATAGCAACCACACGCCATTCTGTGCCTCCTTATTGTGTCTCTGAAGGACAGTAAGAGGGCAAGGAACACCCCAGATGTTAAGTTAGTGTAGATATATATGTATGTGTGTGTGTATATATCAGGGCTGTGGAGTCGGCAAGCCAAAGCCCCGACTCCTCAATTTCCCAAACCTCCGACTCCTGACTCCCTCATACATGGGGCATGTTTAACTGACAACTTTACTGTAGTAAAATGGTAACATCAGGCTGTTTATCACCTTATGATACACTAATCAAGCTATTTAGGGAGAACAGACACTGACAAGCAAAAGGGTAACAATGTTTTGATCTTTTGAACACTTGTGGGTAGAGTTGAAGAAAAAGCTGTATTTGTATCCAAGTCCATTTCTGCCCCAACATTGGAATTTTGTAGAAGAGCCCGGGGATCAGATTTTGGTCAAGACATGCTTGAATCTGATTCAGAGCCCAGAAGGATTCAGGCAGAGCTGAAAAACCAAAGGTGGATTTCCCAAATACTAACAAAATAATAAAAATTAACATTTAGATTTTTAGGACCAAAACAGTAACAATGCAGTTACAGGAAAGAATCTGCAGAATTAAGCAGATGCTAAATAGTTGCAAGTCACATTTATGTATAAGATAGTCAGATGACGTTATAAAATTACCATCCTCATGTAAAAGCTGTGTGGATGGAGAGATATGGAGATGAAGTCACAAGTTCAAACATTGTTACCATTTGCTTCAGTGAAAAATATATTTATTGGATAGACTTTAAACACAAACAAATTATACATTTGCAAAACACTGCAGGAACATTTGTGGAGTCTTGAATTTGTCTGAGAATAGTATTGCCTCCATCAGATCTGCATACATGACCTCACATCTGATCTTTATTTCCAGGCTAGAGAACGGCCCCTCCCCTTACACTAACTTGGGTTGGGAGCAAAGCGGTGACCAGAGGGCAACATCTCTAACAATGTTGGGGTTTATAAAGGAATGCCTCAGCCACAGTCAGTTTTGATGAATGGTTAAACTTCTACTTCTTTGAAAGCGGGTGAAACATTTAGCTGAAATCGTTTGCCCTGGAGCGGAATCTTTCCCCCTGGGGCAGCGCTTTTGCCTGCTCCATGTCATCCAATTACACTCCTCATGTGTGAGGCTGAAGATATGGGAGCAGGAGCACTGGCCGGACCCAATTCCTCTTGCTCTTTGCACTGCATCGAACTAACAAATGCTCAATTTGCTTTTGACCTACGGAGTATCGAGAAAGCAAAATTGATATTAGCTAAGCCAGTATCACTCATATGCATACAGAGCTGTTTCGGGGTTTTTGCTTCTCATCAGTGCAGAGCAGAGTGATACTGGCTGGCTCGGTGGGAGGCAATGAGTGGCCTCAAAAGGAGATCATTCTTCCTAAAGGGTTTTTTCCCCACTACATTGATTCTCCACCTCAGTCCTGTTTTCTTGGTTTCAGTTTGAATTCAGGGCGTGTTATGGTTGTACTAGGTGCATTAAAGCCAGGTCTGTAGCTAGCAGCCAGGCTGGCAGCTATCAGGAAGATCAAACAGGTCTGTAGCTATAGCAGCAGTGCGGCACCTATCAGGAATCAAAAGGTCTGTAGCTATAGCAACCAGTGCTGGCAGCCTACGGATAGATCAAACAGGTCTGTAGCTGTAGCAACTTGAGGAGCTTGATGCAGCCCATAAAAAGAGGGGATATCTCGGAATAGAAGGACATTGCTTATAGACATATATGCAAATGATTTTTTTTGCAAGTTTTTTAACATAAAAGCAACCCTGAGGTGAAAAAACCCCCTTTTAAAAAAGCAGTACGTGTTTTGAGTTTTGAATTGTTTTTTTGCCCCTCTCGGGGGTAAAAAAGAAATTGAAAATTGTTACATCCAATAGGGGTGCTTAACTTTTTCCCCTGGGGCCTTTGTGATATGCAGTTTTTTGTAGGGGGCAAAAAAAAAAAAAATTAAAAAAAAATTTTCCTTTCTGAGTAAATTGAATAAATTGTTCCAAAAACCACGTTAGAAAACCAAAAATTTTCTATAGATTATATATAAAATGAAAGTGGGGGGAAACCCAAAGACGTCGACTATGTCCACTTTCAAAAATAGCCCTTTTTTAGCCCCTCCAGAATGCTTTAAAGTCCCAAAATTCAAGGAGTTAAATTTCCATTTTTGACTTATGTTGAAAGTTGGTGAATGTATCATTATGGGGGTATTAAAGCTTTTTTTTTTTTTTTTTTTTATTTTTATTCCTTTAAAGGGTTTGTTCTTTAAAGGGATTTGTTTTTTATGTTAAAAGATTTTGCAAAAAAAGTCCTTTGAAATATTGCCCATTAAATTTTTCCTACCTTTTCCTGATATCCCCTCTTTTTGGGCTGTATAGCTCCTCGGTTGCCTGTACAGATCTGTTTTATCTCTCCTGATAGGCTGCCACTGCTGGCGCTATGTAAGACCCGGTATTCAGCAGTCATACTGAGGAAGCCCGTAAACACACCCCGAAATTTAAAAAAGAAAGCAAGAAACAGGACTGAGGTGAGATGAATCAGTGTAGTGAGACAACCCCTTTAAAGACACATTCTACTCTCTGAGCCTTGAGACACGATTAGGAATTTAAAGCCAAGCCAGTTGTTCATTTGCAGACAGCAGTTTCAGAGTGTTTGCTCCTCTTCAGTGTAGTAGTATAGTGGATTAGAGGCCTTAGTTGTAGCTTAAATGGTATGATGTTCTTCATTAAGGATAGGAACCATGAAGGTGTGTGAAAACTACAAGCCTGATGGGGTTTTAAAAAGATTAAAAAAATTTTAAAAAAACTAGGGTTCAGGCCACCTTTGAAAGGTAGGTTTCCTTTTAAAGTCGCATCCCATTTACTGAACCTTGAAAAACGTGACTAGGATTTTTAAGCCAAGCCATTTGTTCATTTACAGACGGCTGCTTCTGGGTGTCTGCTCCTCATTAGTGTAGGGAAAAGGGTTCTTGTGTGGATTTGGGCCTTTTAATTATGGTTTAATGTTCCTCATTAGTGATAGGAACCATGAAGGTGTGTGGAGACTTCAAGCCCGTGACCCCCTAAAGGGGTTTTCATGTATTCAAACAGCGGGAAATTAAAGAGCTAGGACTCCCACGACCTTTTTAGTAGCGTTCCTCAAAATCGCATCCCACTCACTGAACCTTGAGAAACAGGAGTAGGATTTTAAAGCCAAGCCAATTAGTCATTTGCAGACAACTGTATCAGGGCGTTTGCTCCTCATCAGTGCAGAGCAGGGTTCTTGCTGACGGGGTTTAAGGGGCCCTTTTAGATGTAGTCAAGCGTGAATGCCCTCATTTAGTAAAAAAAAACCCATAAAAGGGTGGGGTAAAGACTTGAAAAGTTTTGAATGCTCCACTTAAGTTTAAAAATAAATTTAATAAGCTAAAGGAAAACAAGAGTTGGGAAATCCACGCCACCTATTGAATGTAGCGTTCCTTAAAGTCGCATTCCCATTCACTGGACCTTGAGAAACAGTACAAGGGTCCTGCATACAGCAGCCAAGATCTCTGCTTTCTTTTGAAAAAAATTTGGGTTTTGCAAAATTTTTAAAATTCGAAAAAAGCATGTGGGGCTTATCCTGGACAATGGTGTTCCTGTCTTGCTTGCACCTTGGTAGCTGTAGGACAGGATATACCATGTAAGTGTGATAGGTGAAAGGGTCCCCCCCCGGGGCCCCCGCACCTGGGGTCAAAAATTGGCCCATTTAAAGTTCCATGGAAAAGGAGAGTTGGTTGCGCTTGCGCACGACTTCCCATTCGTTTTTAGGGGAATTCTGGGGAATGACCAAAAATTTCCTGCTCCCCTGTACGAAAACCCCATAGAGGAAAAAGAGAAAACACGGGCCCCGGGCCCCTCCCCCCCTGTACTGGGAACTCCCTTAAAACAGAATGGAGCCACAGCCCCCTCCCTGTAGTGGGAATCCCTTTAAAAAATGGAAGAGCCACAGCCCCCCCCTGTAAGGGGAACTCCCATAGAATAGAATGGAGAACACAGCGATCCCCGTAGGGGGAAATCCCATAGAAGAGAAGGGAAAACACAGCGCCCCCCGGGTTCTGGGAAACTCCCATAAAACAGAATGGAAAAAAAACACAGCCCCCCCCTGTACTGGGAACCCCCGGGGGAACAAAAAGGGAAAAGAACACACCCGCTCCCCTGTACGGGGAACTCCCATGGAACGGGAATGGAGAACACAGCCTCCCCTGTACGGGGAAATTTCCCCATAAAAACAAATGGAAAAAAAACAGCGCCCCCTGTATTTGGAAACTCCCATAAAAACAAAAATGGAAAAACAAAAGCGCCCCCCTGTAGGGGGAACTCCCAAATAGAACAAAAAGGGGGAAAAAAACACGCGCTCCCCTGTAGGGGGAATTCCATAAAACAAAAAGGAAAAGAACCAGCGTTTCCCCTGTATTTGGGAACCCCCATGGGAAAAAGGAAAAAAAAAATGAAACAGAATGGAGAAAAACAGCGCCCCCCTGTACGGGGAAAACCCCCATAAAACCCAAAATGGGGGAAAAACACGCCCCCCGTAGGGAAACCCAAAAATTTGGGAAAAACACAGGGGCCCCCTTTTGGGGAAATCCCATAGAACAGAATGGAGAAACAGCCCCCCCTGATTTGGGAATTTCCCTTTAGAAAAGAATGGAGAACACAGGCTCCCCTGTAGGGGGAAATTCCCATAGAAAAGAATGGGAAACACCGCCCCCTGAAACGGGGAAACTCCCATAAAAAGAAGGGGGAAAACACAGCGCTCCCCTTAGGGGGAAATCCCTTTAGAACAGAATGGAAGAAAACAGGCCCCCCCTGAAATTGGAAAATCCCATAGAACAAAAGGGAAAGAACACAGTTTTTCCCCTTTTGGGGGAAACCCCCTTAGAAAGAATGGGAAACCCCACCCTTTTCCCCTGTAGGGGGGAAACCCCATGGGCAGAAGGGGGAAACAGCGCCCCCCCTGTATTGAACCCCCAAATAAACCCAAAAGGGGAGGAAAAAGGGCGTCCAACCTGTACTGGAATCCATTGGCATTCCCCAGTTTCTATTGGAGGGGGGCAGGGGGCTTTGCTGGGGGGCTCAGTAGTGCAGTGAGGGCTCATGTTGGTGTCCTCTCTTGGTTCTGATGTAGCCCGTGCTGACCCGGTGCGGTGTCGGGCATTGGTTGCTATGTGCCGGAGGTCGGAGTTTTATAGTTTATTACAGGTTAGGCTGTATTTCAGCTGATGGATCTGTATTAGCTGTGTAATCTCCCCGGGAGAGCGGGAGAGGTGGAGCAGGGCGTGGTAACCCGTTTTCAGATGGGTTTTGTTTTTCTTGCGTTGAAAATGTTCTCATACTTATCTAGTGCTTAAATGTGACAGAGTCGATGCAGGTCGGCCCGTGACGGCAGGGGGGGGTTGGCAAATAGCGAAATTACACCTTCCCCGCCCCGGGCCCCGGGGCGGCTTTCAGGTGCTGGTCCAGATGTCCCCGGGGCCCTTTTTAATCTGCCTCTCGTCAGGTGACTGGGTACGCTGTACGGGGACACGGTCATCTCTTGGGGTCATTTCATTACTTCTGATAAATGAGGTGGTGGCGGCTGCTTTAAGAGGTTTTTTATCGAGGATAATAGAAAAACGGCTTCTACGTGGATAGGAGTTCAGAGCTGTGCTCAAATGCACCAATTTGGAAGTTGTATTCACCTAGTATGTATATGAGATTGGAAAAAACTGTAGTAGTCCATCTCAAGAGCCAAGGTTGAGGGTGCATCTCTGTCCAAGTAAATTGGGGGCAAATTTTTTGGTGGGTGTTTGCCTACTGCAATGCCAAGCATAGCCTATAGACAAGGGTTGGGGCCCGTTTGTGGAGGTGATCACCTCCCTTTATCTTTCCTGTTTTTCTTCGTTCCCCCCCCCATACTCTGGAATCACGCCCCAACACTCAGACCTCCCCCCAAATTTCACCAGCTTCAAAAGCAACCCGAAAACCCCCTTTTTTCAGGATAGCCCACGACCTAGAAAACCCGCTGTCACTACACCCCCCAAACTGTCCCGCCCCTCACCTTCTGTCTCTTTTCCCCCTTTCCCCCTGATTGTAAAGCCCCCGGGGGCAGGGCCCTCCTTCCCTCCCTTTCCTGTTTTTTAGGGCAAAGATTGGCCCCTATTTTAAATGTTTGACTTATGTTAAATTTTGTAACCCCTGAATTTTACCCGCCCCTGGAATCAAGGGCGGGGTTTTTTTTAAATAATAATAATTCACGGACAGCCTTCTTCATCACTGATTTTCATGATGGGGCCAAATTTGGGGGGGAACCTTACCTTTTCATAGGGCCAACCCCGGGGGGTTAAAATAGGAAGCCAAAAATGGCCCCATCCCAAAAAACCATAGCCTGAAAAAAAAGCAATAATTAACATGTGCATGACGTAAAAAATCTCACCGTCCATATATTAAAGACACCCACAACTGGTAATTTTGGAGGGGATCTTTTGGACAAAGAGCAAGAAAAGAAAACACCAAACCTACTTTTGTTTTACCATTACAAAAAAAGGAATGCAAATATGTTTTTTTCACTTTTGTAACCATGGAATGAGTTACACCTCTGTTGTAACACTCTTTCCGTCACCCCCTCACAGGACCCTCTTCCCTCCTGCTCCTCCCCCTTCAAATACAGCCCCCCCTCACACCAACCCGTCCACCTCCAAGATTTTTCTTCCCGTGGCCTTCCCCCACCCCTCTACTCCCTGTGAGAATGCACTGGCCCCAACACGATTAACCCCGCCCCACCCCCTCCCCCACTTTTTTCTCGCCAGGTTTCCAAAAGCAACCTGTAAAAAACCCAATTACTTCCGGCCCCATTGCTCCTAAAGCCTTCAACTAACCCTTTCCCCACCTACTTTCCTCCACAGAAGTAAACAATGTCACTGGCCACCCTCCAGCCCACCATCCTGTCCCCCCTCTTTCCCCCCTCACCCCTTGTAGAATTTGTAAGCCCTCGCCGGGTTCAGGGTCCCCCCCTCCTCTCCCTTTCGTTGTCCGTACCTAATTTGTCATTATCCCCATTTAACACTGTTTACTCGGTTTAATGAACTTTAATAGTAAAAAGTGTTATGTAACCCCTCGAATGTTAACAAGCACGCCCGGGAAATCTAAATGGCGCCCTTTCTGAAATAAAGAAAGTAAATATATAGATTGTGCCCCCCCCCCTTTAACCTCTTCGAAGCCCGTTTAGATTGAAACCCTGCGCGCGCCATTACAGGCCTAAATAGCGTTTTTACGCCCAATGTAGCGCCTCGACTAAGTTTAAAATTGGTCCACTTTTTCCCTACAATTGACCAATGTTTTTTGGGAGTCACCACCTGGTATATTTCTTGGGTGCCATAATTGGGCCAAGTTAGGTCCATGCAAATTAAAAGAATTTTGTAATATCTCCCCACCCAACTAAAGGCGCGCTGGTTGGGGGGAACTTTTTTTTTTGGCGTCAAGACAAGCCCATTTTGGAATAATACATAACCCTCTAATCATCAGCCATACAAAATTTATTTTTTTTCAAAAACTTCAAAATTTTAAGCCCGTACCGTTTTTTGTGTCTCCCCAAACCAGATTTTTCTTTTTTAAAAAAAAAATAAAAAAAAAAAACTCGCGCATATGCGACCCATTTGGCTTGCCTGAAATTTTTGTTCCCGCAATTGGAAATTTTGTTTACAGATAGTACCCCTATTTTATCGAATTCAAATGGCCGAAAAATTCGCAGTAAATCTGGGCCACATAGAAAAATTGACACAACCCAGGAACAACGGATTTAAATTTTTTTAGAGTAGCAGATTTTTTCTAACACGAGAACTTGTAAATGGGAGAAGGGGCAAAATCCCCTGCAGATAAAATTTTTCCTGGGGTGGATTTTTGCCCTTCTCCCCAATTTAAAATTTAAATAGATAACTTACCCCCCGGCGGCCAATAATTAATCTTGGTGGGCAAAATCCCCGCCGTCCCGAGGATACTGTTTTTTTTTTGGTCTGTGGCAAATATAACCCTTCCAAAAATCCGCAACAGCAAAGGTCCAAATGTTCAAACAGAAAAGAATTCTTGGGCCCCACATGGAGATGAGAATATGTGGTTAAAAAGGGCCTGAAATCACATAACCGTTTGGCTTATAAACGGTTATCTGGTTGAGAATTTATTTCCATGGGTTCAGAATTCCTTAAGAAAAACATTCATCCCTAAACATTCGATAAACAAAAAATGTAAAAAATGTTATGAAGACACCGGCGAAGGCAATAAGTATAAATAATATGCATCCAACTGTCTTATGGGTTTTTATAACCCCAAAGAACTGCTCATGGTCTACGGATAGTTTTTCCCAATAAAAAGGGGGTTTTTCTATGAACCAGGCAGATTACACAGAGCCACACCCAGCCTTTTATACCCATCCACATACTTTCCTGGTCCAGTATGTGTGTGGTGCATAAAGTACCCCCCACCACTATAGCGCAATTAGCAATTTTTGCCTAATGTGCCAAATCCCTTCCTCCTCTGGCTTGGCCATCTAGCTATACCCTGTTAGGTGTACTCGTCCATGTTGGCATACAATTTGCCGCCCGCTCAAAGTAAAAACAAATTCCCGGTTAGGGTCCCCCGGTTTGGAAATTAATTCCCCAATAGACAAAAATACGAAACGTATGGCCCCGAGGGCCAGATGTACCACGCTATTTTCCGCATCCCAACCCACGGGTTGATGGCCGGCTAAAATATGCAAGACTAACCCAACCCGTACCTGTATTCTGCTATTAAAACGGCCCTTAGCTCATCTTGGGGCCCCCCGCGGCGTCCTAAGATAAATTAGAAAAACGGTGCATGTTGCATCCGTTTGTTTTTCTTTCATTCCGAATCCCTGGGAAAAACTATCACACGATGAAGAACGCTGGAAGGGTCCCCCGATGCCCAAATGGACCGTCAGTAAAATGGCAGCAGCGGAGAGGCCCTTGGTGAAAGCTTCTCCACCGTGCCTGTCCTTTAGTCCTTGTGACAAAGTTTCCCCCCCCCACTGTCTCCGGCCCCCAGGGTGCAAGGAAGGTGGGGAAAAACGGCCCCCAATCATGGGTACAGGCCAGAAATGCCCAATTGTCCACCCCTATGTGCAAATGGCATTAGGGACTTTGTATTAAAACGATCGTCCGTCCCCCTAGTGGGGGCCATAGCCCAACCATAAGGGGGGACACTTCCCATGTTGAAGTAAAAAAAAATATACGTTTTTAAAAAGTGTTTACATAAAAAAAAAAAAAATGGTTATTAATAGTTTCCACCATCCCAATCCCACCTTTTGACAAAAATACGAAAAAAGGATAAAATTAGATAGAAGGGTTTACACCATATATAGGATATCGCCGACGTCCCGAAAAAAGGTTCCCGTAATCTATAAAAATTATAACATAATATGGTCCCATTACGCTGAACACCCCGTAGTAAGAAAAAAAAATTCCCCCAAGCGCCAAATAAATTCGTTTATTTTTTTTTTTTTTGGGTCATTTCCCATGTCATCCGGCATAAAAAAAAATTGGGAAAAAAAAATGGATCAAAAAAGGTTGCAATGCATTCTTAGACCAGCTAGCAATAAAAAAGTTGGCACTTTCTTGCCCGCAAAAAAAAAAATGAAAATTGCCTTACACTGCGTACCCCTCCCTTGGAAAGTTATTTGTTCGCACAAAAATGGCACTGTAAGCCACAAAAATTTCAAAAAAAATAGAAAAAATAGTTTGGAGTTTTTTTTTTTGTAATTTACGGTTTAAAAAAAAAACCCAATAACACATAACAGAAACAACCCTTACAATGTTTGTTAGGGCGGTAGAATTAGGCGGATGCCGTACATCAACCCTTGTACCAATACAAGAGAACAACATGCATTTGTTTACCGAAGAATGAACCATCCCTAAAATAAAACAAAACTCCGCCCGCAAAACATGTCGCCCAAAAGTTAAACGTGTTTTTTTTTTCCACATTTTGCCCCACAGAGTTTTTTTTTTATTGTGACGTATCCCCTTAGTTTTCACCTTATAGAATATGGGAAAAATAACAACCATGTAGAAGGAGTTTAAAACATCATTTCCCGCAAATAAAAGCCCCACCAAAGCCATGGTCCCCCCTTAAGAAATGTAGTTGGGAAAAAAATAATAAAAGTTTTAATGAGCTTTCAGAAGGCGAGGAGGAAAATTTTCTTTTTAGAAGTCCCAATAATATAATTAAGAACCGTCCCATCCAGGAAAGGGTTTTGGACAAACCTGCAATTTGTTATCCCGGGAGGCATGGACCTCTTCCACGGATTTTAGTCCCTTTTTAAGGATTATTAGAAACTACATGTATGTAATAACTTTTCCCAGCCCCGTATTTTTCCTAGAAAAGTCGCCCGGAATATTTTTTGGAAACTCCCACCACCTGTCCCCCCCCCCCCCCCCCCCCCTATTAAAATTGAACAAGCCCTAACCAATCCAACCCTGTAATTAATAATCCATGAATCACAGCTGCATTATATAAGATATTTCGGGATAGTAAATCACCATAGATAATAAAACGAGTATCAATCCAGCTTTGGACCCTTGGCGTCCCCCCCCCGACCTACAGGGATCTAAGTAGAAACCCCCAGTGAATTGGGTTCCCCCCAGGAGCTTGTAAGTGATGAAAAGGGTTGCTCTGTCTGACCCCCGGCCATCAACGATTTGGGTTTTCCAGTTTTTTTAATATAATTCTTGGGGATCTTTGGGAAAAAAAATGGGCGGGTCCCCACCAAATTCAAGTAAAAATTCCCGATGTGAGGCAATTCCCTTTTGCCGCTTCCACAACCCTCCCTCCCACCTCCTTATTTAGTTGCAAAAAACAATAGGCGCCACAGTGCATCAAATAATGAGCTTTTTGGGACCCTTAAATTGGACACCCTCCATTTGGGTAGGTAATTTGTGGAAAAAATATAGTGGCAAATTTTCCATTCCCAATAATTTAGGGAGATCGATTATCATTTGTTCCACCCTGGTTTTTTATACTTGCCTAAAGCGCGAGAAAGCGAAGATGAGGGGAGTATTTTTAAAGGCGGTGAATTTTTTATACTTGTGCGTAAAGTGCCATTCGTTAATGTTCTAAGGTGAATTCTTTTTAACGTCCTATAAACCTAAAAGGCACAAATATGGGTCAAAAGCCTAATACTGGAGCCCTGTCCTACTCCACCTCACCAACTCTCTCCTCTGATGCCTTGTAGTATGGAGGGGCGCCAACTACCAAATGCATAATCTTTTAGGCCGTCAAACCTTTAAAGTGTGCACCTCTGAGCAAACCAATGATTTTTTTGAGTGTATTTGGAATCTAGGCATAAAATGAGGGGGAAATCCCCTACCAATGGTTCCCCTTCCAGAGCGTGGCACTCAACTATATTACTGCCTCGGTCTGGCAGTGCAGCATAGTGTAAATACATACATTGTAACTTTAAAAAAACCGTGTTACAGGATTCCTGAGATGTCTATACAATCCTTGTATTATAACTCTCCAGAAAGCCCTGCAACCTTTACCTCAACCACGCCACCATATCTGCCTGGTGCAATGTCCCAACTTTCGTTACACAACTACATTACCATTACTTTATAAATCCCTGCACTGAATATCCTACCGCCAGTAGCAATTAAAAACAGTCCTGATTATAACTCAGAAGCTCAGCCCAAACTCGCTAATTCAACTTGGTGCTAGTCCACCGGTTTTAAACATATATTTGCCCTTAAATCCCCCCTGTAAAACCTGAATACTCCCCTGAAGTAGGTTACAATCCTGTACATTAAAATACCTTCCAAAAAGCCTGACTACTCCCACTATCTGCTGGTGCCAAAGTCAACTGGTGTAACAAAAACAATTACAACATTTATTTAATTGTTCCTCTACTGCATAAGTGTATGGGCAGGAAGAGCGCAGAACAGGTGGTAATCAATGGAATAAGAAGTTAGGTAATTGTTTTATTTTTTTATATGGGGTGGGGGGGGAGGCACAATAGTGTAATAATGCCCTAGTTAGGGTTTTTATAATGGGCACGGGGGTGGAAAGTAAAAAGAGTGTGTATATAAAGAGGTTTTTGTTTATATTCGGCATGAGCCCTAAAGAGTAATTTGCCCCCCAGATTCCCCTTCACATAGAAGGCTAGTCCCAACTGGTGTGGAGGAAGCAAATCGATAGGCCCTCAGGCAGTCCACCTTTCAAATAAACCCCCAGCCCAATAGAGAGGGGGAAAAATGAAGAGGGACAGGACAATAAAGAACACACACAGACCAGCTAGCTTAGCACGAGAAAAAAGGTGCAAGCAGTTAATTAATACACAGCCGTCAAGGGAGAGTGGGAGCACAGAGTTGGCATTCCCCCAAGCCCAATCAAAGCCACAGGGGGACCCAGGGGCGGCCCAAACCTTTGGGCTTGTCTGATGTTAGCCACCTAGGCAAGACACAGAAATACCTCATGTGCTTTGCCCATACTAAAGTGAACTTTAAGCCAATTTTGCAAAACCCTTGGCCAAGAAATTTGCTTTTATTTTTACTTTTCCCCCATAAGTTAATAGGAATCCTTAAATCTTTTGTAGCGAAAAAAAAAACCTTTAAAGGTGAACCCCAACGAGTTCAATATAAGGGTGGACACTAAGAAATTTTTTGGCGCGGAAAAATTGTGACCGCATAGACTAAAACTTCCCACCTCTTTTATTCCAAGCCACGACGCCATTTTTAATAAAAAATGTCCCCCCCCAACGCCTACCTTAACAACCCCGCTTTAAACTGTGGTCAAAAACGTGCTCCCTGAAAGAAAGCTAATTGAGGGGTTTTTTTTTTTTGGCCCGTCACAAAGCTTTCCTGGATGTTGGAAAAATAAGCCCCTTTCAACATTCCAAAGAAAAGAGCTATGAGTAAAAATTTTTCCTTGGGCCAAAAACTGATGGGGCCCCCTTAACCTAACTTAATTTAATAACTTTAACCAAAACCCAATAATTCCATCATAATACAGTGACCATAATAAGAGGTGTAAAAAATAAACTAGTGTAACACAGGCTCTGTGCAGACTGTCAAAAAAAATAACCTCCATACAAAGTCTGAAGCCACAATAGAGTTGGGTAGGTAACCAAGTTGGGAGGTAAAAAACAGCAGGCTTCTGCCAAAAGACCCCTAATTTATATTAACCTCCCAACAGTAGGACCATTAAAAATAGTGGTTAAGCTACCAGTGGTACACAAGGCCTCTGCAGATTGTATTATTACCCCCTCCCAGTAACAGGGACCCCCCATATAGTTGGGGGTAGACAGCAAAGTGTAACACGTGAAACCCTCCCTGCCAAAGACTTCAATGATTAACCCTCCAATACAGTTACCCTTATAGTCTGGTAATGAGTAACCCAAGTTGGTATAACAACCGACACCCCTTCAGCCAAATACTGTTTATATTTACCTCCCATAAACAGAGACCTTATAGTGGGTAGAAATACCAGTTTGTAAAAACTATACAAAAACACAGGACCCACTTACTGCAAGACCACCCAATAACTGATTACATTGCCAGTTTTACATTAAGGAACTGCCACAGGTTGGTGTCATTTTCGCTGATCGCAAGTTCCCCGTTTTTTCACTTATTCCCTTAGTCCTTCTCCCGGCCCCCGCGAAACTCAATTCCTGCAGAATTATACTACACAAAATATTTTTAGAAATCCTCAAATTTTTTTCCCCACAACACCTATTTAATAACCTACCCAACTGGGTAGTTTTAAATATTACTCCGCAGAGTAGAAAATAGAGATGGAACCTATAATAGAAAATGGCCTTTTGGTGGAATAATAGCACTTTTCCCCTAATCATAGGAAAGTTTGAATGCCCTGGCCCTTGTTGATGAATTGGGAATCACCCACCATCCCTTTTCCTATAAATAAGCCCTATTAAAGTTCCCCCCCCGGTAAGATATAAAACTAAAATTCCCCCCAGTAAGGTCCCTCCTCCAGTAACATAGGGGCCCCTTATCTTGTAGGCAGGTAAAAAAATAAATGTCCCCCCGCCCAATATTTTTATTTCCTGTAGTTCTATATTATTTTTTTGGGTAAAATAATTGTCCCCCCCAATTTTAAAAAGTGATCCTGTTATTTTGGTTTAGGCCAGGATGTAAAAGGTCCCTCCCCCCCCCCCCTATATTCTCCCCACTGTAGGGGAAGGCCCATGTTGTAGGGTCCCCCGCCCCCCCCCCCCAACCAGTCCCCAGTATAGGCCCAGGTGTAGGGTTCCCCCACCAAGTCTCAGTATAGGCAGGTGTTAGGTTCCCCCCCCCACAGTCCCCCCCCCAGTAAAAGGCAAGGTGGTAAAAGGGTCCCCCACCACAGTCCCCCCCCAAATTAAAAATAGGCAAGGGTGGGTAAGGTTCCCCCCACATAGGGCCCAGTTAATAGTGCATAATAAATGTCCCCCACCATAGGGCCTATGGTCATAGGGCCAGTATAAATGGTTACCCCCACATTAGGCAGGTAAATAAAAGGGGTAGGGATGGGTCCCAGGTTCCACAATTAAAAAAAAACAACCAACCAATATTAAAAAAAAATTCCGTACACACCTTTCCTCCTCCACTGCTCCCTGAGGCCTTTCCCACCCTAGTCCCGCCTTCCTGTTATCCAATTCTTCTCCCGAAACACCAGCAGGGTGGTGGAATGTCCACCCATCAGGTCCCTTTTAGGTTTTTGAAAACACGTTAATAGCGCGACCCTGCGAGAAAACAGAATGAGCAGGAACAAACGTTAATTGAGTCCATGTTTTTCCCCCTAACCCCCACCCACGCGCTTACGCCGGTTTTAAAGTCCCATGAAAAAGGTTTTTTGTTTACCTGTTGGGAAACCTAGCACCCGTCCAGAATTTTGAAAGCGCGTAGGCCGCAAACATTTAATTAAAATAAAGGAAAGATGGTAATTTTAAGGCAATGCCAACACTTACACGTGTCCGCCTCAAAAGGTTAAAAAAGGTTTGTTTTTCTGTCAAAAACCAGCCAAAAAATCCGTCATGTTTTTTGGGGGAAGCGCGGTTTAGCCCGATATAAACATTTAAAATTAAAGCAGGGAAATAAAGAATGTAATTTATTATGCACATGCCACCCTTGCGTGTCCCCCTCAAGCTTTTAACGAAGGATTAATTGGTGTCCCGTTGCTGAAACTTAGAACCCTTTTGGGGTTTTGAAACAAACGCGTAAGCATGAACATTTGTCCCCAAACTTCGTTTTCGCTTCTGAAACTTAGATGGATCAATTTCGTTTTTTTCCCTCGTATCATTCCCCACTTCCATTGCGGATTTTCCATTTAAGGTGTTAACTGTGTTTTTTGTTTTGTTAAACATAGAAGTTGTGGTGGAACCCCTTCAACCCCCACAATACTGAGGGAAAAAAGCCCCCCCAGCCACAATTTGGGAAAGGGTTTTTTTTCGCTAATGGCTACTCTCCGATGCTGTTTGGGATAATAGGCGGAGAAAAAGCCAGTCCCACCGCTTGCCTTTCTGTTTATTTGCCTTTTCCGCCTCCCCCCCCTTTTTCCCTTCAAATGTTGGGACGTAGTGCCTGGAGAGGTATAAATAAACTTGTAAAAGTTCATGATGTGCCCACATTGAACCAGTTTAAACTGCCCTCAAATAAATGTAATCTTGGACTGGATGTTAAAATAGGTGCAGGGCACTTGGCCTCTCGGAGGCGAGACCTGAACAGACATGGTTGCCTGAGTTGTTTATAAACTTAAGCCTTTCATCCAGGAAGGAACAACCCGGTTTTCCCCTGGACATTCCAATTGTTGGGTGTTCCCTGTTAATGGGGAGTGGTTTGAAGCGTGTCCCCGGGGGCTTTGGCATCCCCCTGCTAAAATCACAGCAACACATTGTAAGAACACAGAGGTAAGTGTGTTTGAAATATAATAAATTCTTCCCTATTATGCCTCCCCCACCTAGCTTGTTAGACATTTATAGGGAGCGCTAAGGGGCCTTGCGGAAAATAATATAAATCGATGTAATGTGAAATGAATTATAGGAAAATCGGCCGTAAATATATCAGGGAAGTGGGGCCATTTGTAAAAAACTAATGGAGAAATGACTTAGTTTGTTGGTGATACCGAAGAAAGCTGTGGGGGGTAACCATATAAAGTAAAAGTTCAGCAAACTCTGGGGTCCCCACCACGGGACGCCTGAGAAATCTGTTTGTGCCCTGTGAATATCCTATATCCCTGAAATATGTTTTTTTATTTAGTTTGGTACTTTGGTTAAGCAAACGTTTTTATCGTAGGCCAGGCCAAGCCGTGGCATTAAATTAATGGGAGCACAGCCACAAAGAGGAGGAAAGAAGTGTTGTATCATATTGAGAAGAGCATAAGCCGAGTAAAATATGGGGAAGAAGTAAGAGCGAATGAAGGGTAATATTCATGGAGAGAGAGAGACAAGTGGGTTTTCAATAAAGGTTTAGCTTCTGAAAATGGATCGGAAGGAGGGAGCAAGCCGAGGCGGTTAACCGTGCGCGGCGAAGAGGGAGCAAGCGAAGCCGGTTACCGTTGGCAGGCGAGAGGGAGCAAAGCGCGCGGTAAAACCCGTGGGCCGGCGATGAGTGGAGAGCAAGAGGACGAATCCGGGATACCCCGTTGTGCGGACCCGAAAAGACAGGGACAGCAAAGCGAAGCCTCGCGTTACCGTGCGGCGATGAAGCCGAGACCAAGCGCGATGCGTGACCCGTAGTGTCGCCGGCACGACGAGGGAGCAAGTCGAGCGGTAACCCGCTCCCCGGCGAGACAGGGGCAAGCGCCGAGCGGTTATACCCGTGAGCGGCGAGAGAAGGGAGCAAGCCGAGCGGTAAACCCAGAGTGCGGCGCAGATGGCGAGCAAGCGAGCAGCGGTAACCTGTGCCGGCGAGAGGAGCGCAAGCGAGCGCGTGGTTTAACCGTGCCGGCCGAGTTTGGAAGGCAAAGCGGAGCACGGTAAAAAAATCCGGTACTAACGGCGAGTGGGAGCCCAAAGCGCTGAGCGTAAACGTGCGGCCGATTGGGGGAAAAGCAAAAGCGAGCGGTAAAAACCGATAGGTTGCCGGCCGATTGGGGAAGCCAAGCGAGCGGGGATGACCGATTTTGCCGGCGATGTGGGAAGCCAGCTAGCGGTAAAACCGGCGGCGAAGTAGGGAGAAAGGCAAGCCCCGCAGTAGCGCGGTACCCCGTGGCCTGGCGTTGGTGGGGGAGCAAGCGAGCGGTACCGTGCGGCGAGAGGGAGCAAGCGAGCGGGGTAACCGTGGCGGCCGTAGTTTGTGGGGGGAAGCCAGCGAGCGGTAACCCCCGTGGGCGGCCCGAGTGGGGGGACAGCAAGCGAGCCGGTATACCCGCGTTGCGGCCGTAGATATGGGGAGCCAAGCGAGGCCGTTAGAAAATAAAAAAACCCATTCAGCATAAACTTGTGTGTGAGTCGGCGAGTGTGAAAGCAAGCCGAGCTGCGTTATAACCTAAAGTGCGCGGCCTGAGTGGAAGACAAGCCGAGAGCCGGTAAGACCGGGGGGCTGCGAGGAGGGAAGGCAAAGCCCGAGCCGATGGCAGTGGCGGGCGGATGCCCGGCCCTTTTTATGTTTCACAAGGCGAAGAAAGAAGGGGGGTGTGAATAATTCTGGGAAGATAAGAAGGGTTTGAAACCGAGAGACTGAAAGCAACATCCCCCTTGGGAAGGAGAGCGTGAAGCCCCAATGGTTCGAAAGAGAAGAGATATGTTGTTTAGTTATCTCTTGGGTACTGGTAAAAAGCGCCAAAATTTTTTTGGCCCCTTAATAACCATCTTTGAGAGGTGGAGTCCCGAATACTGGGGTGGGCCGGAGTGGGGGAAAGCAAGCGATATTGGGGTAAAAAGAGAGAGAAAACTAAAAGCAATATTTAAACCAGGATTATTAAAACCCCCTTTTTCCCTCCTAGTTTTCCTCATAGTGTCCCACCCCCGGTTTTCTAAGAGAGCAGTAAATCTGGGGTGGTTAAAGAGTAGCTAGCTATGACCAGAATTCAATAGGAGGGTGGTATGGGGTGAAGAAAGCTAAGCCGGGGCCCAACAAATCACTGGGAAAGATTGTGGAGCCCACATTAATCGGGGAGGGGGTGTTTATGAAAAAGCCCCAGCCAAGCAGTAAGATCACTGGGGAAAGCAGCCAATGTGGCAAAATAATCACTCTAGTTCGGAGAAGCCACGCCGAGCAATAATTAAGAAGGTGAAACAAGTAAAATCAATTAAAAAAATGGCCAATGGCAGATGGGGGAAGAGCTGAAAGCGAAGCCCAACAAAATATACCAAAAGAAGCAACACTTAACATATCCTTGAATGGAGAAGAAGAAGCGGGCATCAGCTAGTTAAATCCAAGGAAATACGAGATAGGGCACTGCAGGAGAGAGCCGAAGCGCACCAATTTACTGTGAGGGAGGGACCAGAAGCCACCATTGAAATTAAATTTGAAGTTAAGAGGATAAAGATAGTGGGGACGACAGAGCCAGTATCCCCTAAAAACGCGAGGAATTCGGAAGAGACCCATTGTCCAATGCAATAATCTATTGCAGAGTGCGAAAAGAGCGCAAGCAACAAAATAGTCAAAAGAGGGAGGGAGAAAACACCAAATGAAGTCTTGAGATAGAAGAAAAGCGGGAAAACAATACCGAAGCCAGTTCCATCAATTTAGGAGATAGCATTGCAAAGCAATTTAATCCCGAAAAAGGGAGAGGGGGAGAATAAATTATTGGAAGAAGAGGCAAAAAAAAGACGAGCAATATCTGGAGGAGAAAGCCAGAGGCAAAATAAAAAGCAATATTCCTATGGAGGAGAGAGGCGGGAGCCAAGGAAAAATATTGGGTGAAAGAGGAGGGAGAGCATAAAGTTTGTGACCTATTATCTGGATGGCGTAAAAAACGGTAAGAGAGACCCATAAGCAATTCAATCGAACAAGGAAATCCAGGGTTATAGGTTTCTATTTCCTCATCAAAAGCTGGTGGTTTTTTTTTATTCTAGTGAGGCAAAGTTATTCTGGGGGGTGGGGGAAAAAGGAAGAGAGAAAAAAAAAAAAGAAAAGATCAATATTATAGGGGGGGTGGGAGGTGGGAGGAAGAAAAAGCTAGCGGCCCCAATATGGCAGGAGAGTCGAGGGTGAGCCAAATAAATTGGGGTGGAGGTGGGGTGAGAAATGCCAGCCGAGCAAATAAATCACGGGGAAAGAGAGCAGGGTTTGAATTAGTGTGGGTACCCTGCGGGAAAAAGGTGCCCAAGCGAGCAAATTATTAAGAGGGGAAAAAAGATGGCAAAACAATGTTTTAATGCGGGGAGAGAAGCGAGGCCCAAACAAAAATATCCAAAAGAGCAAACAAAATAACCTTGAGAGGAGAAGAGGAAAGGTTGGGACAAGCCAGTATCCCAAGAAGATAGAAAGCAAATGCACAAGAAAATATCATTCCATGAAGAGATGAGGAAAGACAAACAAAAAAATTTATTTCCCTTGAGTGGAATGGGGGAGAAAGGAAGCAGCATGAAAATATTCTTGAGGAGAGCAATGAGAGCGAGTGGGACAAGCAAGTTATGCATTAAAAGAAAGGATAAAGGCCATGCAAGGCAATACATGCGGGGGAAGAGAGCCAAAGCAACAACTATCAAGGAAGCACATTTATATACCCTTTGAAAGTAGAAGCAAGTGGAAAATAAGCAGTTTTGAAAATCCAGGGAGAAGATGCATGCAAGGAGAGGGCGAAGCCAACCAAATTTTTTTCTGAAACAGGTGAGGGAGTAAGAGCATTATGGATGATCTTGAGTGGAAGAGGAAGAAGAAAGTGAGGTAACAAGCAGTATCAAGAAGGAGAGAAGCATGCAAAGGCCCCTAAAATCTCATGGGCAGGAAGAGGAGCGAGAAAGAAAATTAATCGAAAAGGGAAAGGGAGAGGCGCGGGAATATCACTTCGGGGAGGAAAGAGCAAGAAGAAAAACGGGAAAAACAAGCAATATCAAGAGGGATGAATAGCAATTGGCAAGCAATATCAATGGCAGGAAAGAGCCGGAGCCAACAAAATAGTCCAAAGCGCAACATGAGATATATTTTGAAGGAGAAGCTGAGTTGGACAAGCAGTTTTTAAATCAAGGGGAAGAGAGCAATCCCCCAAGCAATATCCTGAGGGAGTGAGAACCCCCATTTATTAATTTTCAAGGAGAAAGAAGAGCCGGTATGAAAAGCAATAGCAAGAGGGAGAGAAGCAAATGCAAAAGCAGTTTTCATGCAGGAAGAATAGATTTGGAGTGCCCAAACCCAAAATAATATCAAGAGGGATGGGAAGAATAAGCACATGATAATCTTTTGTGAGGAAGAAGAAACGTGAGCGGGAACCGAAAAACAAGTAATCAAAGAGGGAGAGAGCATTGGCAAGCAATATCCCCGAAAACCCTGAAGGAGGGGGGAGGAAAAAAGTATTGGGGAGAGGAGGCCAAAGGCCCGATGCAAAATCTTGAAGGAAAGCCCCCCAGAAAGCGAATTAAGCATTTTCTTGGGGATAGAGAGGCGAAGGCAAAGAAAATTATTGGCCAGAGGAAGGGAGAGCCCAAACGGGATAATCCTGGAGGGAGAAAAGTAAGAGAAGGGCAAGTGGTTAAACAAAAACAGATAATTTTTAGAAATAATCTGGGTAATCCCTAATCGCACTTCGCTTCCATAGGTGTCCCATACACCAATAAGAGGTAAAGTTTATTGGGCCCAGAGCCCGCCGGGTTTTCCTCTGCAAGGGACCGCCCGACTGGGTACTAATGTGTTAAATGGGGCCCCCTTTTAATGGACTTGGTTTTTTTTCCCTTACTTGCGGAGTTGGGTCAGTGGGGGGGGTATCAGAAACCATTTTTTTTTTCCGGGGGGACAATGGCCCAATACCCCCCTTGGAAGTTATGTCACCTTTCTAGCAAATTAGTACACCAGGAAGATGCTGGGCTTGAAGAGTGTTGGGTTTTTGCATTGGCATTAAAGGGTCCTGTGGGCAAGGCCCCCAGAACCCAATCCTGTACATCCCTATTACTTTTGGATGGCCCCAACGCGGCCTTTCACCCTTCAAGTGCCCAAGGAACTTGGAAACCAGCAACTGCCCAATGAGAACCATTGCTTAGTCTGGTCCCCCCCTTTTTGCTTCAATCTCGCATTTTTTTTTTTTTTTTTTGGCTGGAACATTTTTATCCTTCCTCTGTCCCAGCTGGTGCTTTCCCTGCGAAATCCCATTACAAAAGGGGGAAAGGCTGAATCTGGCCCCCGCAACAGGGGTCCAGAAACCCCCCCCCTCGGAGAGCCAAAGCATTCCCACCCCCCCTGATCCACACTGTGTGAGTTTGCAGGACTTGACTGCCCCCAACCCAAGCACTGACAAGGAACAACAATAGTAAACGGGGTTCCCCTGATCATGGCGTGAGACCCCACCCCGCAAGAACCGGTCCCCTTAACCTAAATTTTTCCGATTCCCCCCTCCCTTTGAATGTGGTCCCCCCATACAGAGGCCCCAAGGACCCAGAGGAAGGGGTTATCTTCTCTTCAACAAACCAACAAAAACGGGGGAGGGAAAAACGGAACAGGAAGGAGGAAGGGAAAAAAGAGAGAAAAGAGGGAGAATACCCCTTCCCCCTGTCCCCCTGGCCCCCTGTTTAAATAAATGTAAACCACCATCTCCAAGAGAGGGAAAATCGTGAAATATAAGTTTGATTTTGATTTTTTAAGGCCGTCACTGGCGGGTGGGTCAAGCCCCGATGGAACGCCAGGGACCCCCGGGTTTTTACTAAATTCCCCCCTGGGTTATGTTTTCAGTGCTTTGGGCTGGCCAGTCAAGTCCACCACTGCAGCCTCAAACAGAGGGAATCCCCAGGAATCTGCTTGCTCTTCCGAAGGGGGTCAAAGGCCCCCTGTGCGGCCCCCCAAAGTTCCCCCAGAGCCTATTCCCGTTTTGAAAGGAAAATTCAGTCCAAGGAAGCATAACAGCTTGAAACAGAAGGAAAGGAAATGTCCCCAGCCAAAAAAAAAAAAAAAAAAAAAAAAAGAAAGATTGAAAGCAAGAGTGTGGAACAGCAAGCCCAATGGTAACCCTTGCAGTGGGCTGTCCAGGGTCACCCCTTGCACATGAAAAAAGGTTGAAGTGCGCGTTTGTGTCAATGCCAAGGTATAGGATGTAACAGGAAAAAAAATGGGTACCTCTGGTGGCCTTAGGCACAGAAACCCCTGCCAAGTGGGCCAACACAACTTCTCAAGCCAGCCAATCTCCTGGTGGGAACTTTAATTGCTAAGGAAAAAAGACCAACAAGATTTGGGCCAGGTTCACGAAAAATGGTCACTGATACCCCCCCAACTGGACCCTTTCCACCGCAAAAGTAAAAGGGGAACAAGTCCCATAAAAAGCCCTCCTCCAATTACACAGTTAGACCAGTCCCCCAGGTGGCCCGTGTCTCCCCCCACCCCTGGCAGAACAACAAAAAACCGCAGCCCCGGGGCCTCCCTGGCCAACTTTTCCTCTTTATGTGTAAAATGGGTGGGAAACACCTAATGGAAGCGGAGCGAATAAGATTACAGAGGATATACTAAATCTCTTGTTTTACCAATTGCCTCCTCTTCCTTTCCTCCCCCAGATTATCCACGTTGCTTTTCTCCCTCCCCCTCTCCCAAAAATATTTTTCCTTGCTCGCATTCTCTACTCCAAAAAATTGCTCATTCGCTTTTTCCTTTGGCTTCCCTTTCCAGTATAATTGCCCACTTCCCGCCATTTGCTTTTCTCCTCCCCCCAATTAATTTCTCTCCCCTCCCCTCAGTTCGGAAATTATTGCTTTGCATGCTCTTTCCATCCCTTCTGATTACTGCTCGGTGTCCCCGCCCCGCTCAACTTTCTCTTTCCCCTCAAGATATCATGTGCTTTTCCTCCAACCTCCCTGATATTTGGTTTTTGCTCACGGTCTCCTCCTGCAATGAAAAACCCCTTGCCCTTTGCCATGCCTCCCTCTCCTCCTCGTGAATATTGCCTCAAATCTCTACCGCCCTTCCCTTCTCCTCCTGAAAAGTAATCCATGGGGGGTTTGCCTCACTCCCCAATATTTGCTTGAATGCTCCCCCCCCCCCTCTCCCCTTGCCTTACTAGCCTTTGTCCAACTTCGCTATTATTCTCCTCAATTATATCATGTGCGGCCTTTTTGAAATATTTGTGCTTCGCTCCTTTTCCTGCAATGATAAATTTGCATGCATGCTATCTCCTCTTGCATAACTTGCTTTTGTTCCCGCTCTCTTTGCTACCTCCCTCCAAAGATATCACGCGCTCCGACTCCTCTCCGCCGCTCTCCCCCCCCCCTCTCCCTTTCGAATATTTGGTTAGTTTCTTGTTTTCTCCTTTCTTCGCTCTCCTCCTCCCCTGCCATGATAAGCTTTTTGCAAGCTCCCTCCCTACCCCTCTTATGAATACTGCTTTGTGTCCCACTCTCTTCCTCTACTCAAGATATCATAATGCTCCTCCCTCCCCCTCAGAAAAATTTTGTTTGTGCTCGCCCTCCCCTACTTGCCCATGCTTTCTCTCCCCTTGAATACCTGGCTGTATCCCCACTTTGGCATTCTGCCCCCTCAAGATATAAAAAATGGTGGCCTCCTTGGAATAGTTGTTTGCTTGCCCTCCCTTCCCGCCATGTATAATTGCTGCCATGCTTTTTCCTTCCTCTTAATTACGGGCGTTTGTCCCCACCCCGCCTCCTCTTTGCTTTCTCCCTCAAGATATCAATGCTGGGCATCCATTCCCGCTCTCCCCCTCCCCCTCAGAAATTTTTTGTTTTAGCTCTCCTCCTCCTACCTGAATGATAATATTGCTTCTTGCCATGGCTTCCCTTCTCTTCTTGCTACTGCCCCCCTTGTCCACCACTCCCCTTTCTCCTCAAAGATTATTTTGTGCTCTTTGAAAAATTATTTTTAGGCCCGCTCCACCTCTCCCCCGTCCCCCCGCAAATAACCTTTGTTTTGCCCTCTTTTTCCCCTCTAAAATATTGCGACCCCCGCTCTTGGCACTCCCGCGAAGACATCATTCCAACCTGCATCTACCCTTCCCCGAGAATATTTTTTGCTTTCGCTTGGCGTTTCCCCTCCACCCACCCTCCCCAAAATACTTGCTTTCACTCCCTCTCATACGCTCGCCTCATACCTGGCAAGTATTTGCCCCCGCTAGCTTTCTTCCCAACCAAAACCCTATAATATTGATTCTCTCCCCTCCTCCTTTCCCCCACCCAATAATACTGGGCCCTCAACTTCCCTAGAAACAACCCAAAGCTTATGGAGAGGAAAGAAAAAAACCTTATAAAACCATGGATATATCCTTTGTTTTTCCCGATCTTTTGGCTTAGTCACCCTCCACCCTTCTCTCCTTTTAAAAAACCAATAAACCCCCCCTAGCTATATGTTACCCCCCCCCCTTACATAATACCCCATTACCACCAACACACATAAAATAATATTTTTTTAATACGAACCCGAAATTTTTATGATTTTACAAAAATACAAAAACCCCCAACCCCAATCCCTTAAAACAACCCTTAAATTTATTACCCCTAAAAAAATTATAATAATAAAAAAAAAATTACTTTGAAATTATTAAAAACCCCTCCCAGATTTATCACTTGCTCTCCACTCCTCTCCCCAATTATTTTCCTTGCTTCGCTCCTCCCCCTCCTCCCAAGTAAAATTGGGGCTTTAATTTGCTCTGGCCTCCTTCCTCCAGAAAATAATTTGCTCGCATTTTGCATCCCTTCTTCCCAATATTTCTTCTCCTCCCTCCCCCCTCCCTCCCTTCGGATTTTAATTGCCTTGCCCATGCTTCCTCTTCCCTATTGATACTTGCATCGCCCGCCATCTCCTTCCTGTCTCAAGATATCAAGTGGTTTTCTCCTTCCCTCTGGATTATTTTGTTTTTCTTTGGCCTCTTATTCCTGCATGGATATTTGCTTTTGGCATTGCTCACACCCACTTGATACTTGCCCCTTGTCCACTCCCTCTTCCTTCCCTACTTTCAATAATATCAGTGTGCTTCTCTCACCTCCCCCCCCGTCAAGGAAAAATTTTGTTGTTTTTGCTTGTTTGCCCTCGCTTCTCCCGTCCATGCCCAGCCCCTCCTCCCCCCTATTCTTTGGATACCTGCTTTTGCACCCGCCCCCTATTCTCTTCCCTTCCTCAAGATATAATGTGCTACTTTGATAGTATGGTTTGTCCTCGCTCCATCTCCCCCCCTTCCCCCGCCAAATGGGGCAGTTGTTTTGGCCCTTTCATTTCCCCTCTAAATAAAAATATTGGGCCCTCGCTTGGTGCTCTCTCCCCCCGCCTAGATATTAGCCCACATGCTGAGCTGTTTCCCCGTTGAATAACTGCTTGCCTGGCTTGTTTTCCTTTCTCACTCCCCCCCTCCCCTCCCCCCGAATAATTGCTCCCACAAAAAATCCTCCCCCTGTTAAAGTTATTGGCCCCCCCCCCCGCTAGCTTTTCATCCCCACCCGACCCTCTATTGATCTGGGGTTCCCCCCCCTCTCTTCCCTCGCTCCTTTTCCCCAACCCCAGATACAGCCTCCCACCGTAGAAAAAACGACCACTAATGGAAAAAGAAACCTAGAAAAAGGTATATCCCTGTTGTTAAATAATTAGCTTTTGTTATGGTCCCCCCCCCTCCTCCCTCTCCTCCTTACCCCCAAAATAACCGCTTCCCTCCCCCTCCCCACTCCACCACAGTTAAAAAATTGGCTCACCTAGGAGAATATATAGCAAATTATGGTGGTGAAAAATTACAGTACAGAGATAACTAAATATCTCTCTTCGACATTGGGCGCCCTCACGCTCTCTTTTCCCCCAGGGGGGGTTGGGTTTGCTCATCCCCCCCCCTCGTTCACACCCTCTATCTCAGAATTATTCACCCTCCCTCTCTATTCTCCACCTCTCCGTCCACCTTCCTCCCTCCCCTCCGCCTTGACATAAGCCGGCCCCTCTTCCCTGGCCCCCGCACGCCAATTCCGCTCCTCGCTTGCCTCCCTCCCTTCCCGCCCGCACGGTATAAAAACCCGCCCCTCCCCCGCTTGGCCCTTCCCCCACCTTCCGCCGCACGGTACCGCACTCCTTTGCTCCCCCACTGTGACACGCCCAAACGGTACCGCTCGCATATTGCCTCTTCCCACTCGCCGCACGAAAAACCGCTCGCCTTTGCTCCCCCTCCAATAATCGCGCGCACCGGTTAAAAATAACCGCTTTCCGACGGATGTTTTTCCCCCTTCCCCACTTTCGCCGCCACCGTGTACCCGTCTCCGCCTTGCCTCCCCAACTCGCCGCCCGCACGGTACCCCTCAGCTCGCGTATTGCCATTCCCAATCCTGCACGCCAACGGTGTAAAACCGCTCGCTTGCTCCATGCCTTCCCCACCTTCACCGCCGCACTGTAAACCCGCTTTCACCGTCTTTTGCCTTTCCCCACTCGCCCCGCAACGGTAAACCCCGCCTTTCCTCCACCCCCGACCATTTGCTCCCCCACTCGACGCCCACAGCCAAGCGGGTAAAAGAAACCGAGCTCCCCGCATTGCTCCCCACTCCGCCCAGGCTACGGTCTACCCCCGTGCTCCCCGTCGCTTGCTCCCCCACTTCGCCGCAAAACGGTTTCAACCGCTCGCCCCCCCGCTCTGCCTTCCCCGACTTCCGCCCCGCACGGTCTAAAAACCGCTCGCGACTTGCCTTTCCCTCATACCTGGCCACGGCGACCGGTGAATACGCGAGAGCTCGCGCGCATCGGGGGGGGTGGGGGGGGGGGGGGGGGGGGGGGGTTTGAGGGAGGTTGAGGCCCCTCGTCAAGGCGCGGCAAACGGTATAAAAAAAACCCAATACACGCTTCGCTTGCTCCCCTCCTTCGCCCCCCCGCCTAACGGTAACACGATCCGCTTGCTTCCCCCCCCCTCTGCCCCAGTCGCCCGCAACGGTTTAAACCGGCTCGCCTTTATTGCCTACCCCTCTTCCCGCCGCACGGTAAAAAAGAAAAAAAATAACATACCGGCTTCGCTTGCCTCCCTCTGCCCCCTCCGCCCCCCGACAAAACGGTAACCGCCTCCGCTTTGCTTCCCTCCTCTCCGCACGGTAAAAAAAAAATAAAAACCCCGCTTCGCCTTTGCTCCCTCTCCCGCCGCACGGTACCCGCCTCCGCTTGCCCTCCCCTCTCCCTCGCCCGCACGGTAAACACCGCTCGCCTTGCTCCCCTCGACTTCGCCCGCACGGAACACCCGGCTCCGCGTTTTGCGCCCCCTTCCTCTCCTCTTTTTAGATATAGAACCACCTTGCTCCTCTCCCTCCTCCATGATATTAGCCTCAATGTCCGCTCCTACCTCCTCCATAAGTTTAACTCGCTTTTTTGCTTCCTCTTCTCAATCACTGATAAAACTTTTTCTCCCCTCTCTAGGGGGCTTGCCTCCCCCTAATAATGCAAACGCTTTTGCCCCTTTCACCCCTTTGCCTACGATAACGTTGGGCTACCTAAGGACAACTAAATTTAAACAATCAGATAAATAGGAAAATCACAGGCACACCAGATTTCCAGCCCCGAAGTGAACCCCAAGATAGTGCCTGCTTTCCTTCTTATGGTCACACAGCTTTTCCCCCCCTTCGGTATCACCAATACACAAAGTTCCATCTACCCATTAGTTTTGATATTACAGCCAACTTCCATTCCCAGATAATTTAATACGGGGCACCCCGAGTCCAATAAATAAATTTTCCACATATACCAACATTTATATATTCCCGCAGCCCTAGCCGCCTCCCCCCATAAATGTCCTAACAGCCTAGAAGCATAATAGAAAGCTAATATAATAATTTCAAACCACCTTTTCTTGTGTCTACAATTTGGTTGGGCCTGTGAATTTTAGGAGGCCTGCCCCAAAGCTCCCGGGCCAAACGCCTTTCCAAGAATCAAACCCCAAACTTCCCCATAACAAGACACATAGAATGTCCCCAAGGACGGTGGTTTTCTTCTTCTTCCTGGAGAAAAAAGAGACTAAGTAACACCTCCGTAAACCATGGATTCCCCCCTGTTTTCAGGTCAGCCGAAGCCCAAGTGCAAAGCATAAAATATAACCTAAAATACAGCCCAGCCCCTAGATTTTACATTTATTGAGGCCAAGTAAACTGGTGCTTTGTTGCACAAAATCAATGAAGGAAAAAACTTTTACAAGTTTTTTTACTTAAAATACCTTCTCCCAGGGACTCTCACAACGGAAAAGGAGCGCAGCAATAAAAAATGCAGTGGGACTGCTTCTCCCTCCACCCAAACAGCAAATCGAGAAGAGCAAGGAAAAAACCTGCCCAAAAAAAGGCTGGGGGGCCTACCCAAATGTGTGGGGATGGTTTTTTTTTTTTTTTTCCACCCACACTTCATTTAAAAGAAAACACCCGGTAACACTTCAAATGAATTCCAGCCAATGAGTGATGAAAGCAGGAAAAACGAAAATTGATCCCATCCTAGTGTTCCCATAAAAGCTAAAAGAAAAAATTTGGAACCAATTGTCCTCCCAATGCCCTTTACGCCGTTTTGTTTTTCAATAACCCCAATAAGGTTCTAGTTTCGAACAAGAAACAAACCGCCTTTTCCTCAGCTTTTGGAAAGAACCACGCCCAAGTTTTGGTGGCCATGCCCAATTAAATTAAACTCTTCCCCTGCTTTAATTAAAGTTTTACGCCTAACGGCGCTTCAAAAACCCTGAACGGATGCCTGGGTTTGAACGAAAGAACAAAACCCTTTTTTTCACCTTTTGAAAAACACGGTAAGTTGTTATGGCAATGCATTAAATGACATTCTTTCCTCTTTTCCCCTATATAATTTAATTGTTTGGCGCCTACCGCGCTTCAAACTGAACCGGGTGTGGCTGGGTTCACAGAAACAACCTTTTTCAGCCTTTAAAAAACGCCCGGTAAGCCCGCCGACAAGGGGATCAAATTAAGTTTTCACTGCCCTTTTCTCAGTCCCCGCCGCTTAACGTGTTTCAAAAACCTAAA